>JAAGEH010000021.1:2708789-2760763 GCA_011751065.1 Lasiurus cinereus
TTCTTTCTTTCTTTCTTTCTTTCTTTCTTTCTTTCTTTTGTTTTTCTGCCCTTCAGGTGACTCATAAATCAATGGCAATTGCACTATGTAACCCCAAATACAGTGTGTGTGTGTGTTTGTGTGTGTGTGTGTGTGTATGTGTGTGTGTGTGTATTTTAACGGCCACCTACTTAAAATTCTCAGAAAATCTGGAAGGCTAAGGTGGGAAATATAGCTAAGAGAAAACATTATGGTTTGTAAATCTGATTTTTTTTTAAAGTTCACAATATACCTTCCAAAAGATTCAATGAATATTTACTTGTCTGCTATCTGAGAAACAATAGGAGAAGTGAAGAGGGAATGTAGAAGAAGATCCCAGTTTACCTAATTAGTTATGGTATAGACATATCCCCACTAGTTGTAATTCAAGGAATAGTCCTACATCTAAATACAGATCCCATTATTATAAAAATGAAGCAGATAACATTATTTTAGGCATTTAGAGATGGCTTCTGGAAGAGGTGGGCCTTCAAAGATAGAGTGAGTTTGTATGAGGAAGACTTGTAAATTCATCAAGAAAGATTTCAAAGCTAGTGGACCAGCTAGAATAAAAACATGTATGGATGTATGGGGCCTACTAGGGGAAGGATTGGGAGAACCAAATGCTGAGAGAGGTGAGGGAAACAGGTGATTTTTATTTTCATATTTTTAAGTGATTCCCTACAAGAAAACTTTAAATAATGAGCCACCTTTTGCATTAGAAGAATGATTTGTAATATAGTACAAATGAATACCTTTGCATAAGACAAAATACTAATATAGCAAACAGCATTGAACAGGTATTGACTGTGGACAAGCCCACCTGTCAAAGGCCACAGATGCCACCACTAAATAGAAGTCCCACTGAGAGAGTAGTTACCAAAAGGATAAAGCACAACTGCCTTGTCTTTTCCTCCCCAATTTCTCAATAGCATCCCTCAAATTTTAGACATCACTCAAAAATAAACTTCTAACACCTATGCTTGTTTTGGGCCTTGATCCTGAAACAGCTAACCCAACCAATTATACATTATATTGTCTCCATTGCTCCCAGTTTCCTGAGTCCTAACCTAATCTTTCTGATTATGACCTTAACTTGCACCCTAAAATGAATTCTCTTTGATACTTTCTTGGCATGAATTTTCTTTCTCACTCCATCATGAATGAAGTTTTTGATCAGCTCCATTACAGCAATTCATCTGATGTTCCAGGTAAATATTTTGGTCAGTTGGTCCAGGACCCAGAATCTTGTACCTCACCCAGGTCCTCTGGGGCATCTTTTCTTTGGTCCCTCTGTCTTTGGAAAGTGGGAAGTAGAAGTCTTCTTTTGGGTAATCTCCATGTTTCCCAAAGCTATGATTTCTGTGGGAGGGAGGTGGGAATTAGTTGACTTTGTTCTTTGCTTAGTGGAGTGTCATTCAGATAATTTTTTATTAAAATCTGTCCATCATCTTCTGAATTAGTATTCATTATGAAGACATTGAAATGTTGAATTCAGGAGTATGATTAAAAACATAGCATTAAAACAATGTGTTAACAAAAGCTTTAGGTAATTAGTGTGCAAACTATACAAACAGATATAATGCTGATTGCCACATACTTTTTATCCTCTTTGTTTAGTTTTGTTTTTTAGAAGACTTGCCCCTATTTTATTACTATCTTATGTCTATTAATCATAATCTCTTCTGTATGTCTTCATGGTTACTAAAATAGATTGAAATTTAAAAGTTAGAATCAGTGAAAGTGTACAAGATAGCTATTTAAAAGATTGCTTAGTTTGAAACTACTAAGGGGTAAATCTTGAAATAGCATGTGTAATAACATTTTAATTACCATGGCAAATTTAATATTTTCCTTATAATTGATAATTTGTTCAAGAGAATCTTAAATTACATACAAAAATCATGTGACAGCTCGGCCAGTGTGGTTCCATGGTTGAGCATTAACCCATGAAGTAGGAAGTTACCAGTTCAATTCTTGGTCAGGGCACATGCCCAGGTTGTGGGCTCCATCCCCAGTAGGGGAGTGGAAGAGACAGCTGCTTGATGTTCCTCTCATTGATATTTCTCTCTCTCATCGATGTTTCTATTTCTCTATCCTTCTCCCTTTCTCTTTAGCTAAAATCAAGAAAAACATTAAAAAATCATGTGACCAAGTTATCTATTTGTTTGACCTTCTCAGATGTTAATCTGGTGATTTTGAACTCCAAAATTGTAGAGTCGTGTAAATAGTAATTAAATATACTTTGACTTAGGAGCGTTTTCTAGAAATGTACTTTTTTTTTCCCCAATGTCAAAGGAATTGTCACCAAAGGTGTCACATTATTTGGAATCCTTAAAAACTGAGGTGATAGAAAGCAGGCTGGATACACTTTGAAGGAATTCAGACCTTACATGTAATGAGCAAGGGAACTGACCAGATGTCATTTTCTTTTCATTCAAAGCATCTTTATCAAACACTAAGAAAATGTCTGACTGTGATAGGCTGGAATGAAAAATCAGTGAGCAAAAGAAATAACTCCCCATCACTACTGGGACTTAAGTTACTTTTCTACCCTAAGCATCTCATTTTTTACAGAGGCTTATTGTCTTAAGTTATTAAATGAGGCTCAGTAGCACTATTCTGCAGGTTAATTTTGTAAAATTACATGAAATAAAGTGTGTAGAAGTGCCCATTGAGAAAATATGAGAAAGGAAAAGTTGATAACATATTAGAAGATGCTAAGGAATGATTATGAGTCTCCAGAGCAGTATCTCCTCGTGCTGTCACCTAATACAGATTTATTATCTTTCTATATAATAAAAGCCTAATACGCAAATTGAACAAATGGCAGAATGACCAGTTGCTATGGGGCGCATTGGCCACCAGGGGGCTAACGTTCAACATGGGAGCTGCCCCCAAGGTAAGCATCGCTCAGCCAGAAACTGAGCTCATGGCTGGTGAGCATAGCTGCTGTGGCAGGGGCCTCTCCCGCCTCCACAGCAGCACTAAGGAGCAGCAAGCCAGTAGGCGGTAAGGAGCAAGGGGTCCCAGAAGTGAGAAGGATGCCTGATTGTCCTGTGGAGAACAGATCTATGCTGGCAGTCGGACACCTCCCAATGGGTTCCAGACTACTAGAGGGTGTAGGACAGGCTGAGGGACCGCCCCCCCAGTGCATGAATTTCATGCACCGGGCCTATAGTCTATCTATCTATCTATCTATCTATCTATCTATCTATCTAATATATATTAGATAGACAGACTGGGCCTCTAGTCTGTCTATCTACCTATCTATCTATCTATCTATCTATCTATCTATCTATCTATCTACTATATATATATATATATATATATATATATATATATATATATATGTATATATATACACATAAAAGTCTAAGTGACCAAATGATTGGTTGACCAGTCACTATGATGCACACTGACCACCAGGGGTCAGATGATCAATGCACAGAATCAGGCTCCCTCCTGTTTGGATCGGACCTGTGGGGATTGGGCCAACACTGGTATCAAACATCCCCCAAGGGGTCCTGGATTGTGAGAGGATGTAGGCCAGGCTGAGGAATCCTACCAGTGCATGAATCTGTGCAATGGGCCTCTAGTTAGTTATAAGATTGAAGAAGCAGTGGATTTTTTGAATGAAGAATTCTTTTATATAATGGGAATTCTTATTTAGTTTTTCAATCAATGATTGTGGACATGGAATCAGAGTTGAGCCTAATGCTCTAAGATGTTTTCACTAAAAAACTCTATAAGCTATTTACGCAAGATGTAACTTTGAAGAGCAGCGTAAACAAGAGTCACTCATAAACCTCAGTTGTGACCCTGTTTTGATATTCCATTTTAAAGAGCAAAATGTCCATCTTGAGTTTGCACTGCATAAACATGTGGCATGGTCTCCAAGACTGCCTGCTTCTCCTTTAATGCAAATGAATATTCTTATTTACAGGATGAGAGAAAAAATGTAAAATAGAGGTGTGTCTGTTCAACAGAAATCAGTAACAGAGCTTTGGGGAAAAGAAACAAAGAGGCTAGGTTTTATAACAAAGCCCATGAATAGGAGAATGGGACTGTTTGATTTTCTGGAAAAGTGGTTTTGCTTCTCCATGATTGATGACCTGTCTGGTGTGAGGCTGGCCACAGTAATAATGTCAGGGTTTACTATCAGCAGTCGAAAAAAGCTGTCAGTTCTGATGTGATGGAGGAGAGAAGGGGATTGGAACTAGAGAGCTGAAATGGACAGAGAGTCCTCAGATTTAGGCATGTGATACAAGTTGATTTTGTGTAAAATTGATTTTAAATTTATTTTACACATACATAGGAAAGACAAAAAAATAAAACAAAAAATTAACAGGAATTACTTTTAGGAAGTTGTAAGAAAGGTATCAATTCTTCATTTTCCAAATTTTATTCATTTTATATATATATATATATGACTTTAGAGAGAGGGAGGTATATGGGTATATGAGAGAGTAACATCAATCAGTTGCCTCTGCAAGCACCTTGACCAGAGATTGAACCTGCTATCTTTTGGTGTACGAGAGGATGCTACAATCATCTGTGCTACACCAGATGTAACATGTATAAATTTTAAAATCAAATGTATATGTGCTGATAAAAATAAAATTATGTATTTAATGAGGCAATATATGTTAGTGGAGGGAGCAAGGAATTTAGAACCTAACTTGCATTTATATCGTAACTCTTGCACTAAACAACTGGTAAAATATTACTGTTAATATTTCTCTTCTTGCCCTAACTGGTTTGGACACAGTGGATAGAGTGTCAGCCTGTGGACTGAAGGGCCCCAGGTTCAATTCTGGTGAAGGGCATGTATCCTGGTTGTGGGCACATCCCCAGTGGGAGGTATGCAGGAGGCAGCTGATTGATGTTTCTCTCTCGATGTTTCTAACTCTCTATCCCTCACTTTTCCTCTCTGTAAAAAGACAATAAAATATATTTTTAAAAATTTTCTTCTTATAGGATAATCTTATAGAATTTAACACAGTGCCTAGAAAGGGACTTTACCGCTTGCCCTTCTAGAGTGAGCTTACTACCTTGCTAGCTCTCCTTTCCTCCCTATTGTGGGCCCTAAGGCCTGAGAGATTCAGGTCTGGCTGCTACTCTGTTTCCAGTTGCCAGATTTTCTTCCCCTTAATGACACAGTTATATACTCTGGTAGCTTGTGGTGAACCCTAAGCCCCAATCCCCTGATTCCTTATCTGTTTTGAAAGGCATATATTCTATGTGTAAAGAGGGGGGTTGCAACCCACCTCACCATTCTTTAGCCACTGTTTCCATAAATGCTAACTCTGACTGATATGTAGTTTGGAGATAAACAATATGTTTGTATAATAATCCTAGGAACAAACTTCAGAAGATACAGAATCTGACGTTCAGTCATCACAGCTATGGGAGATTTGCTGAACTTCAACTGTTAAACCAGGGTGACATAAAATCAGGATGATTCACACCAAATCATTACTTGACCAGTTTCTATGTCCCTATTAGAATGAACTGTTCTGACCTGCACGAAGAGAACTTTTCCACCCCTCCTTTTACTTCTTTGTTCTGTTTTCATTCTCTCTTCTTATAAAAATCTCTGCCTGCACTGAAATGTTGAAATGGGCTTTGCTACAAGAGTCTCCAATTTTCTCAGGTTACCAGTACTTCAATAAACCTCTTTCCTTTTTGGTAGGTAACCAAACCTTGGGTTTTGGTTGCATATAGATCCATATATTTATTCCAGACTGAAGCTTCCCTCAACAATCACATTCAGGTCTTCCATCAGCCTTTGTTCCCCTCCTATTCAGAGATCTGAGAGTATATCCAAGCCTTTCCTAGTTTGCCTGGCTTGTTATAATAAACTTGGATATACATGACAATGTCTTGATATATGAACCTGATCACTTTGTCCCTGATATTATTTGGGAGCAAGCAGAATACACAGACCCACTGTTGAAGTATGGGACAATTGTATCTTTTAAAATGATTCTAGAAAAAAACTAGGGAATACTAAGCTCAGGTGTTAGAGATCAGCAAACATTTAAGAATAACTTGTTATCTTCATAACTCCAATGTTGACTTCTCTGTTTTAGACTACCTCTTCCTAAAATGTTATTATTGAAAATTGCTTGACAGGGATCTGTAGGTGGAATCTACAGAGGGACATATTTCATTTCAGTTATAAAGATAACCATTTATAGCTGAGATGTTTTATAGTGGAGTGTTTGGTTTCCTCCACCCTTATCTGGCATGCATTTCCTAGAGTGGGTACTTTAGACCACTAGCTCTACAGGGATTTCATGCCAAGATGGTTGTTTACATCAATCTGGGAACTAAAGCATACTTAACCACCTCTAAGAGAGCTTTGGCACACATATGAAGGCCTTTGGGGATTCTTGCTGTGGAGAAGCCTTTTGAACTTTAAGCCAGTATTCTAAATTTCTCAAGCATTGAATAATATTGTTATGTAACATGCTTTTACATATTCCAGGAAACTAGGGTTTATATACCACATTTTGGACTATTCTCTGATAGAATTACCTTGTTCAGTTACTTTTAATATAGGAATGGCACTGAAACTCACATTCATATCTCGTCCCAATGCCTCATTGCAGTATGTTTTTCGTCATGGATTGGACCACAACTTGTCTCCTCCCACCCTAAGATTGGAATCAAGTCAAATTTTGGTTTTGTTACTGGTCTTTACTCTGTTCCCCCACCCCCCACACCTGAGAAAACTGTTTGTCACCCTCAATTGTCTGTTTAGCTTATGAACAAGAGGCTTTGAATTGCTCACACACAAGGAGTCAGGACACTTTGGAAATGTGGGGGCCTTGAATTTCCAAGAGTTTTTGATTTTATAGAATACTAAATAAAAAACATAAAACTGAGGTCACCCACCTAAACCACAAATCTTGTGAATGTTTGAGGTCTGCAGCAGAGTTGTTGGCATTTGTTAAATATATTGCCAATTTTAAGATTATTTGCTTCAGTTTGGCAAACATCCAGATAGATCTCTTTATATCTGGTGGTACATGTACAAGCAAACAAGTTCAAATAAGCCAACCTTAGTATAAAGAAATCTTGCTAGTAATCATTGAAGAAATATTAATGATTTGCCAATTTGGCTTCTTAGAGTGAGGGAACCCTCCTTTACCTAAGGTGTGCCTTAGCTGGTTTGGCTCAGTGGCATCAATGTCAACACATGTACTGCAGGGTCTCAGGTTCCATTCTGGTCAAGGGCACATATCTTTGTTATAGGCTTAATCCCCAGCCCCAGTCAAGGGTATGTGCAGGAGGCAACCAATTGATGTATCTCTGTCATATTGATTTTTCTCTTTTTCTGTCTCTCCCAATCTCTTTCACTCTCTCTAAAAATAAATGGAGTTGTAGCCAGTTTGGCCCCATCAATAGAGCATCTGCCTGCAAACTGAATGGTCCCAGGTTCAATTCTGGTCAAGAACACATGCTCAGGTTGTGGGTAAGAGGTGTGCAGGAGGCAGCTGATCAATCATACTCTCTCATCATTAATCTCTCTCTCTCTCTCTCTCTCCTCTATCCTTCCTCTTTGAAATAAATAAAAATGTTTTTAAAAAACAATGAAAAAATTTCCTTGGGTGAGAATGAACCAAAATAAATAAATAAATAAATAAGTAAATAAATAAGTTAAGCAGATAAATAAGAGGTGTTTTACCTGAAAAAAATTTGTCCTCTTAGTGGATTAAATAACTCCTCCCTGGACATCTTATTACCTGATAATTTTGTAAGAATTAGGTTTTCTTCATAGAGACGGTCAATGTATGCCCTGAGTATAAAAAGTGGCTAATATTCAAGCTGCTTAGGTTCAATTGTGTTTCTACCACTTACCAGCAATGTTGTTTCCTCCACATTTCCCAAATTCAGGGAAATTTCTTGAACTCTCTCTGCCTATATTACTCATCTAGAAAATGAGAATGATGGCAATCTTATTCTCATAAGTTTCTGCAAGATAATATTTAAATCCATTCCTGGTACATAGTAAGTGCTCAATAAAAAGTAGTTATCATTATATAAAAAGAATCTGAATATTCTAAAAAAGTATAACTTTTACATATAAAAGTTAATCAAACAATTAAAAGCATGGAAATAGAATGTACCCAAGGGGGAAATCCAAGATGGCCACATAGGTAAACACCTACACTGCTGCCTCGCACAACAATTTCAAAACTACAACTAAAAGACAGAATGAACATCATCCAGAACCACAGGAAAGCTGGCTGTGTGGAAATTATACAACTAGAAGGAAAGAGAGGGGCTCACAGAGACCCAGAGGAGCTGCAAAAAGCTGAGGTACGGAGACGTGCATGTGGAGAGAGTTGGGTGCCAGAGTACCTGGCTGGCTTTCTCTGGTGGGAGGGAGACAGAGACTCCCAAAGGCATTGAACCCCTTATCCTATGACACTAAACCCCAGGTCCAGCCAAAACTCATACAGAGGGAGTTTGGACTGTGAAAAGGGAGAAGTGCATGGAAGTTTAGGGGAGTCACAAAAGGGCAGAAATCTGGTGGCCCGCACATCACTGAGCACAGAAGACTGCTGATTGTGCTGCTGGCTTTCACAAGTGTGCGGAAGACAGAGCCACCCAACTGCGCCACTTCTAACTCCTCTAAACCCCAGTTTTGGGCAAAATCCTGGGGAACCAGATTCATATGCTCCCAGAGCACAAGGGAGCCAGAAAGGCAGCAGTCTAGAGGCACTGCAAGAGTGTGCACGCACACACAGGGACCGCTCCAGCGATTACCCAGTCATGTGAGACTCAGGGGCTGTGGAGACCAGGGCCGATTGGAAGGCAAGGTGGTCCCTTAAGCCCTGAGACTCCACCCATCCCAACCTCAACAGAGAGGCTTTTGCAGTTTTGCAAGTCTGGTATCATAAGGCTGAATCCAACACAGAAGTTCTCAGAGCAGAGTGAAAATGCTAAGACAAAGGAAGAGATCACAAACAAAAGAAATGGAGGAAAGCAAATGACTGGATATAGAGTTCAAAACCACGGTTATAAGGTTTTTCAAGAATATCCTATACAAGATGGATAAAGTTAGGGAGCCCCCAGAGGAGATGAAAAAGAACCAACTAGAGATGGAAGAGTACCAGCTAGAAATTAAACATACATTGACTGAAATAAAAAATATTATACAGAGACCTAATAGCAGACTAGAGGAAGGCAAGAATCAAGTCAAAAATTTAAAATATAAAGAATCAGAAAACATTTAACTGGAAAAGCAATAAGAAAAAAGAATCCAAAAATGTGTACAGCTTCAAGCGTACCAGCATTAGAATTGTGGGGGTGCCAAAAGAGAGAGAGCAAGATACTGAAAACCTATTTAAAGAAATAATGACTAAAACCTTCCCACATCTGGTAAAAGAAATAGACTTACAAGTCCAGGAAGCACACAGAACCCCATATAAAAGGAATCCAAAGAGGACCACACCAAGACACATTAATAATTAAAATACCAAGAGCAAAAGACAAAGAGAGAATATTAAAAGCAGCAAGAGAAAAACAGTTAATTATTACTGTGAGCTGATTTTTCAACAGAAATGATGCAGGCCAGATGAGAGTGGCAAGAAATATTCAACGTGATGAATAGCAAGAACCTACAACCAAGAATACTCTATCCAGCAAAACTATCATTCAGAATTGAAGGGCAGATAAAGAGTTTCACAGATAAGAAAAAGCTAAAGGAGTTAAACTTCAAACCAGTATTATATGAAATGCTGAAAGGTACTCTTTTAGAAGAGGAAGAAGAAAAAGTTAAAAGAGAAAAAATTATGAACAACAAATACATATCTATCAACAAGTGAATCTAAAAATTAAGGGAATTAAAAATTTGATCAACAGAATAAACTGGTGAATATAATAGAATCAGGAGCACAGAAAGGGAGTGGACTGATAATTCTCAGGGGGAAAAGGGAGAGGAGTGTACTGGGAAAGACTGGACAAAATCATACACCTATGGATGAAGTCAACAGGAGGGAGGTAAGGGTAGAGGAAGAGGTGGGAGCCAGGTGGAGGGGAGCTATGGAGGGGAAAAAAAGAGAAACAAATGTAATAATCTGAATAATAAAGATTTATTTATAAAAAAATCACTGTACCCCCCCAAAAATAAAAATAATAAAAGTATGGAAATAACACATCCTATTATGTACCATAAGGAAAATCAAATGTTTTTGTTTAAATCCTGTACCTTCTCTTTCACCTCAGTACCTGTGCAGTTCTTGGTACATGTTTTGTTGAGGAATGAATCAGTGGATGATCAGTTGATTAATTCTCACCATATACTTCTTGATTTTCTCATGCACCTTGGAATAGTTGCAGGAAAACTGCTTTAAGAAATCGGTAATTAGGGGTTATGAGAAATATTGTGGTTTAGGTCCTATGTAACTCAGTTGACAAAATTAATTGCTTTTCTGTTGTGCTCTTCATTGATTTTTATTGATCCTTTTATATGAAAAAAAGTCTATTAGTATCTTTAAATCTATGATAAAGATTTGTGTTTAGTGTTTTGATATAAATGCTAAGGATATAAATGCTACCTTGCTTGATAGTATTTCTGAGCACTATAACTATATTGATTAGATGTAACTTTTCTACTATGTTAAAAGAAGATAGATTTTATTTTCCTTATGAATTCTGCATATACTTTTTAGTATTTGAATAATTTTGAAATTATGATTTCTACCATCTGAAAGTATTGTATTGCCCTCAAATTTATCAAACATGCCACCCATTTCTTGGTGCAATCTCCAGGCTCACAAAGATTGATTCTCCATGTCTCCTATCACACAGATGTGAAAGGTATTCCATGTTTATGGATTGGAAGAATAAACATATTAAAATGGCCATATTACCCAAAGCAATATGCAGATTTAGTGCAATCCCCATTAAAATTTCAGTGGCAGCTCTGTTTGTATTTAGATTAATATTTTTTTATTGAGGAAAAAATTCACATAACATAAAATTCACCATTATAAGCATTTTAGAGTACATAATGCAAGGCTTTAGTATATTTACATTGTTGTGCAACCATTATCATTATCTAATTCCAGAACGTTTTCATCACTCCAAAAAGAAGCTCTGTCCCAATGAGCAGTCCCTCTCCATTTGTCCCTTCCATCACTCCCACCCTGACGGCAAGCATTAACCTACTTTTCTTGTCTATAAATTTGCCTCTTCTAGACATTTCATATAAACGGAAATATACCACATGTATTCTTTTATGCATCTAGCTTTTTAGTATGATGCTTTCCAAGTTCATACATGAAGCAAATATCAGTATGTCATACATTTTATGCCAAATAACTTTCCATTATATGGATAATATCACATTTTGTTTCTCTTTTAACTTTAAATTATGCTACAGAGCTACAATAATAAAAACCATATAGTTTTTATTTCTGACAGAAAACAGACAGACAGATCAATGGAACAGAATTGAAAGCCCAGAAATAAAACCACATGTATATGGCAAATGATTTCTGACAAAGAAGTAAAAAATATACAATGGAGAAAAGAAAGCCTCATCAATAAATGGTGCTGGGAAAAATGGAAAGCGACATGCAAAAGACTGAAACAAGGTTACTGCTTGCCCCTTATACAAAAAATAATTCAAAATGGATCAAATATCTAAATATAAGAGCTGAAATAGAAAGTTACATAGAAGAAAACATAGGTACTAAATTTATGGACCTTGGATAATTTTATCTAAAGATAATTTTATCTCCCCACAGGCAAGGTAAGTAAAGGCAAAAACAGATAAATGGGACTATATAGAACTAAAAAGCTTCTGCTCAGCAAAAGAAACTGCCAACAAAACAGAAAGGCAAACAACTGAATAGATGATATTTGCAAATGACAGCTTTGACAAAGGGTTAATATACAAAATATATAAAGAACGCATGCAACTCAACCCTAAACAAAGAATCCAGTAAGAAAAATTGGCAGAGAATCTGGACAAATACCTATCTTAAGAAAATATACAAATAGCCCAAAGATATATGAAAAGATACTCAACTATCCTAGCTATTACGAAAATGCAAATCAAAACTTCAATGACATATCACCTCATACATGTTAGCATGGTCATTAACAACAAGACAAGTGATAAAAAGTGTTTGAGAGGTTGTGGAGAAAAAGGAGCCCTTATTCGTTCATGCTGGTGAGAATGTAAACTTGTACAGCCATTATAGAAAATAATATAGAAGCTTCTCAAAAAATTAAAGATGAAGCTTCTGCCCTGGCTGGGTGGCTCAGTTGGTTGAGTATAGTCCCAAGCACTGAAATGTTGCCAGTTCAATTCCTGTTCAGGGTACATGCGCAGGTTTTTAGCTTGATCCCCCCAGGAGGTAGTGTGCAGGAGGTAGCTGATTGATGTTTCCCCTCTCACATTGATGTTTCTCAATCTCTCCCTCTCCTTTCCTCTCTCTCACTAAAAATCTATTTTTTAAAGAATGAAGATTCTTATTCACATTAGAACTAAAACAAAAGCTTTCCAACTTTTCTATAATCTCTATTCTTTCACATAGCACTTTAGCTTTATCCTGGGACCAAGCTTATGGGTCCTTGGCCTCTCCATCTAAAATACATTTTGTTTTTTTGGAGTTATTTTTGGTTTTCTACTGTAGCACTATTACTAAGAGTTATCAGAGCCTTTTCTCTGTGGGATCCCACTGATTTCTGAATTAGTGGAGAACGAAAATTGTGTCTTTTCATGAAAATGTGCTAAATATATATCAGTATATATTAAGCAGTCAAAATAAAAGGAAGGTAAAGAAAATATATATATATACTATTTAAAAACTCTGTTATTATCTTTTTTATATGAGTCATTCTCAATTAATATAGGTACTAATAAATAAAACAATGAACTATATAGAGGCAAATTTGTAGAGACAAGGAGTAGTAGAATAGAAATTACCAGAGGCTGCAGAGGGGAAAATATGGAATTATTGCTCAGTGGGTACAGTTTCTCTGTGGGGTTATGGAAACGTTTTGGAAATATAGTGGTGATGTTTGCTACATTGTGCATACAATTAATATCACTGAACTGTACACTTAAAATGGTTAAGATGACAAATTTTAGTCTATATATATTTTACCACAATGAAATTAAAAAATGAATTATTTATAAATAGGGAAAGCACTGAATTATTCAAGATAATTAAATACATATTTTCTAAAAAGGAAAACTCCTTTGCTAAATAAAGAATTCATAAAAGAGAGCTCAGTAATCAGTCTTAGAAACAAATACAATTGTAGCCATACTTTTTTCATTTATTCTAATTTATATAACATATTGCTGCAGCAGAAATCATCATTAATGAAAGGAACTTAAAAAGTGAATGAGTGGAATGGTAACCAGGCTGTGCAATGAGAAGAGCTTCCAATCTTTACTGAGACAGGAAGGAGTCCAGGAAAACTGAGGCCAGGGCAGAAGCTGCAAGTGGTGGGAGCAGTGATGGTGCTGGTGCTGGTGGCAGTGGGAGAGGTAAATGCGATGAGGATTTCCTCGGAGAGGAGTTTTCTCAACAGATGTGGATGCTGGGCCTGGAAGGGAGCTGGCAGCAGCCTGCAGAGAGATACAGGGAATGAGAAGCTGAGACAGAGAAGTGAGAGACACACCTGGAGGAAGGAAAAGAGGTGAATGAAGGAAGACTGAGAGAAGAAATGAGGCCCGGAGGGGAACAGATACCTGGTGAGCAGCCAGAGATGGTGAAAGCAGTGAAAAGAATCAAAGCCATGGTGTAGTAGGCTAAGGAGATTAAAATAATAAAATAAATAAATAAATAAATAAACAAACAAACAAACAAATAAATAAAAGAAACATAAACCTAAACATAGACATAAAAATAAAAAAGTAAATGAATGAATAATTGAATGATTAAATGAGGCACCATCTAGATGACCATACCTCTAAGACCGAATGCCTGGGCATAGCTGGGCTCAGTTTATCACTCTGCTGGCCCTAGGCAGACATTAGCTGGTAAACAGTGGGCAGCTGCATGTGCATGGCACAGGTTCATTCATTTTCGGTAGGAAGTGGTGGAGCTTAACAGTCAGAGGGTTTGGGGATCAGATGGACTGAATTTGTGCCCTAGATCTGCCTCATCATTTAGGGCTAATGTAAGATTTTTAATCTTGCTGAAGTTCAGTTTTCTCATCTAACAAATAACAGGGGGAAAAAATACAACATTATTGCTTTTTTTGTGAAGGTGATCAGCACCTGATGAAGGCAAATCATATAAAAGTTCTCTACTTATTCATAGCAAATAGTACAATAAGTATATGTTGAACAAGTTGTCATTCTGTATAATGAAAGGATCGCTGACCCTAATCTAATGGTGGAAGTACCTGGAGGACAGGTCGCTATGATGCACACTATCCACCAAGGGGCAGAAGCTCAATGCAGGAGCTGCCCCCTGATGATCAGTGTGCTTCCACAGGGGGCGCTCTGCTCAGCCACAAGCCAGGCTGAAGGCTGTGAGCACAGCAGCAGTGGCAGGAGCCTTTCCTGCCGTCTCGGCAGTGCTAAGGATGTCCCACTGCAAGAGGGCACAGGCTGGGCTGAAGGACCACTCCCCGCCTCCCAACCAAGTGCATAAATTTTTGTGCACTGGGCTTCTAGTTTTACATAAAATACCATGATTTCTAAAAATCAATTTAGTACCAGATATTTTTTATGTGAACATTTTTTTTTCTTTCTTTCTTAAAGCCTAATTTTATAGTTTGCATACTTGGTAACAAATGCAATATTATTGCACCTAAAGTTTCAGGCTTTGGGAAAATACCAATCATGTCCAAAGCATAGCTTATTGTAGGCAATTATAAATTATCTTTCCCCAAAAAATATGCAGTTAAAATTGAGACACATTTTTTCCCCTTTAAAATGAGAATCTTATACACATTGATTTCCATGTGGAATTTTTTCTAATCATCTTCTCTCTCTGTTTTCCTTTCTCACATGCTGACTTCTGTGTAGCAGACCACTTGGGGATTGAATTCATGGGTAAGAATAAACATTTGCTTCTTAAAGATCTGGAAAAAGTGAAGTTTGAAATGTCTTTGTTCTCCTTTTCCATCTAATTATACTTGAAATGTTTCATTATCAGATGCCAGTAGTAAAAAAATGTTTTTGTCTATTTTTCACTAAGTAATGGCACAAAATGAAAGGCTTAACTACCTATTGGGAAGTCAATTTAATGTCAAATGCAGCTCTGGAATCCTACAGAAGTTAGATTTGGCTCCTGGCTTTGATTGTTTGCTCTAATTCTCAATTTTCTTATTCATAACATAGGGATAATAATCATTCCTCTTTTACTGCACATGTAAATTGCTCAGCACAATGTTTACAAGATGGCAAACACTCAATAAAAGATAGAAAATAACAGTTTTGGTTTAAAAATGCCACTTTTATTTTCTGCCCTAATTCCTTTTCCTTTCACATGATGATTGCTTCGGATACATTTTGGTACAAATCTTAATTGTGAGTATGGATTAATAAACTTTTCATTTTACAAAATTGAAATATTTCTTTTGAAAGTACTTACAGTGAATGGCATGTTTTTAAAAGCATTAGAATGCTTTCCACAGACATTATTCTTTATATCCATAGATAATTACATTAAGAATGGGTCACACTTTTCTGAATCTAAATTAAAAATACAATGGGAAAAAATGTTTTGCATGAGGTTGTTATGCATCACAGTGCTAACATGGGAAGATCCTAAGGAGTTGAAGTTAGTTAAATGGAGATGATGTAAATTTATTTCCAAACTCATAATTCTCTGCTTAATTGACTTATTAAGCTTCCAATTTTCTCTTATATGGTAAGGATATGAATACTTGCTTCATACATGATATGTTTATTGTTATACATACATTTACTTATATTCATTTATTTGTTAACCTATTTATTCAGAAAATAGTAGTGCTCACTATTAAGTAAAGAAAAACTGCAAAATGCTAGAGATAAAATAATGAGTAAAAATAGATTAAAAATATTGGTTTGCTAATCAGGTAATAATACTGATAAAGATAAAATTGCAAGTTTCTTAATACCAAGCCAAGCAACATATAGGATAGAAATGATAAATATTTAAAACATGATTTATCAACAATTAGTTGAGACAAATTGAGGTTGAAGGTTAGAAAGAGGAAATTCCTAGGATGACTGCAGGGTTTATAGTTTTTATATTTAAGTAAAATGTGGGCCCTTCTACTGAAAAACAATACTAGGAAAGGAACAAATTTATGAGAAATGTTTCCTAGATTAAGTTCGGAAATATTGAGTTCTGGATGCCTTTGTTATATGTGGGAGAAGTTAATTTAGTACGTAGTTGTATTTCTAGAAGTTTTAGGGTTAATTAATGACTAGTGATTGCATATTTAAACAGGAATTGAATATCTCTGTTGTGTGATATTATTTATTAGTGCTCTATTATATCAGTATTAGATTATAGGAAAAGCAGACAGACAACTCAACTCCTGCAGGTTGGGGACTTTTTTAAATTGAGGTTATAAAAACTCCTAAGAGCAATGAAGTTGAAGATAATATTGAAATGAAGCTTTCTGGAATTAAAGGTAAGTGTAGAAAGAACGAAGAAAAGGTGTTTTATTTCAAGAAAATCAATGAGTAGTCATCATAGGAGTAATCAAAGAAGTTGTTGGCAAGGAAAGGAAGTTGAAATCATATGGACTAGGAAGTTCAGAAATTTATGGTCATGGTCAAGCAGAAGAGTGTAAGTTGAATGTTGAGAAGGACACGTGGTTGGTTGATACTTTCCTCATTTACTGATGATGGTAAGGATGAGCAGTAAGGAGGTTCTAGCATTGACAGTCACTTTGAGTATGATGGGTACTGGCCATAGTGGATAGAGAAATTTGTCCCACTGCACTGTGGTGATTGCAAGCTTTGAGAACAGAAGCTTCAGTTCAGTTGTTATGTATCAGAGTGACTGCAGATGCAGGAGGTAGCTTATGGGTGCTGGTGGGGATAGGGTAGCTTCAGATCCCACAAGTGGGTGACCATGGTTATAGTAAACAGAAATTGCTACATGAATGTTAATGATCACTGTTGAACGTGATAATTAACCAGTCACCATCCTACTGGGCTTTTCCTTAGTGGTTGGCAAACTACGGCTTGCAGTTTGCAGGCATTACCCTTGCCCAGAAGTTTTGACTTTCAGGTTAAAGACATTAGTACATTATTAAAATGTTTTTTAAGTGTTTTTTTCCTAAGGTAGTGGTGGGCAAACTCTTTAGTCAACAGAGTGGCAAACAGCAGCTCGAGAGCCACAGTTTGCCAACCACTTATTAGGACCTCTAGTCCTGAGGACACTGGCACCTTATCCTATCTAATAAAAGAGTGATATGATGCACCCACAAGCCATGCCCACCAGCCAATCAGAGCAAGTATGCAAATTAACCCAACCAAGATGGCTACAGCCACAGAGAAAGCAGGAGGGAGGCTTGGGTTGCCCCTAGCAATGGAGGAAACCAAGCTTTCCACACATCCTGGCCTGTGCTTAAGGCAACAAAGTTTCAATGGCTGTGCAAGCAGTAGGCATGGCTCCACTCCAGGCTACAAAGTTTCAATTGTAGAAGATAAATAAATCCCAGATACCCGGGCTTACGCTTGGGTTGCCGGGGAGTGTGGCCAGCCTGCAAACCACTACAGGCCCCTTGCCCAGGCCACCCCTTGCCCTAAGGGAACACCCACCATGATCTGGGGGACCCTTCAGGGCAAACCAGCTGCCCCCCACCCATGTACCAGGCCTCTATCCTATCTAATAAAAGAATAATATGCAGATTGACCATCACTCCAACACACAAGATGACTGTCCCCACCCCATGTGGTCAAAAGATCCTGCTCCTATGTGGGCACAAGATGGTCACCACAAGAAGGCCAGCAGGGGAGGGCAGTTGGCAGGGACCAGGCCTGCATGGGAGAGCAGTTGGGGATGATCAAACCTGCAGGAGAGGGCAGTTGGGGGCAAATAGGCTGGCAGGGGAGCAGTTAGGCATCAGTCAGGCTGGAAGGGGAGTGTTTAGGAGGTGATCAGACTGGAAGGCAGAAGCCATTAGGGGCAATCAGGAAAGCAGACAGGTGAGCAGTTGGGAGCTAGCAGTCCTGGATTGTGAGAGGGATGGGTCCCAGATTGGAAAGAGAGCAGGCTGGGCTGAAGGATACTCCCTCTCCCCTGCACAGATTTTGTACACTGAGCCTCTAATAATATAATAATTTGCTAAAGAGCCAAGATATGTATTAAGAGGTCTATTAGAAATTTAAAATTTTTACCAACTGGCTAACCACTAGGTAAAAAGTACAAAAAATATTATATAGATCATCTGTATGCAACTCAAGACTAAGAACATAGTGAATCTTGTTGTAAAGCCTTATAGGCAATCAGTTTTCAGTGTGTGGATATTGACTTCAGCAGTAGAGATTGCCATGGAGGAAAGGTGATGGGCAACAAGTTGGAGGTGAAGAGAGGACATATACATATAGATAGTGGCAACTAATGAAGGATTGTTTGTAATGTTGAATAAGTTAGTAAATAAACTGTTTCTGCTGATCTCATTAGTTCTAGACACTATTTACCCTCACAGGTTGCTCTAACTGAATATGTAAAATTATTTTGTTGCTTTGAAAACAAATACTTCATATTTAACTTGAGATTTTAGAATTCACATAAAAAAACGTTCTTCCATTGAAGGTGACATCATCCCAGTAACAAGGCACCTCTAGGTATCAGTTCAGTTGGGAAGCAGAAATGCCAGCATAGCTTAGTCACGTTGGTATATGGTGGTGCCAGTTCTGTTTTAATGAGTTCTGAATATCTTTATTCGCAACTTTATCATCCTTGCCTTGGCAATGTTAATTTCATCTTTCTTTGAGTTGGAACATGGGTCACAAAGTGATAATCAAAACTCAGCTTCCTTTTTTCCAAGTCTTTGTTACCCAGGAGCCACATCTAAGTGCATCCTTTTTGATCAGATTCAAAACCTGAATGCTTCATACAAATTTCTTTTTAGAGCAGGGAACTCCACATCATATGCTTCAAGAATATTATTATTGTCTAACCAGCATGCATTTATTGTACTATGTGCCAGATATATAAAATATTGAAGATACAGATATAAAATCCACATCCTTTTTAGTTTAAGGGCTCTGATCCTAAAAAAAAGAGAAAGCTACATGTATTTGAGGTTATATAAGAAATGTTATA
Source organism: Lasiurus cinereus (assembly GCA_011751065.1). Classification (NCBI taxonomy): domain Eukaryota; kingdom Metazoa; phylum Chordata; class Mammalia; order Chiroptera; family Vespertilionidae; genus Lasiurus; species Lasiurus cinereus. The sequence goes on from JAAGEH010000021.1 coordinate 2,728,073, forward strand.
ACTAAAAAATGACATAGGCAAAATATAATAAAGAATGAAGCTAAATGAGCTTAGGAAGAAACATGTGAGTTGAATACCAGCCAAAGCAGATAAACTGTACCTAGTGATGCCACAGTCCAAAGCTCTACTTACTCATCTGCTTCCACTTTAGAGTGAGATTTTTACTTCCGTCTATCTGGTCTGTGAGGCCTCTACAGTCACTTCTTTATACTAGAGAGAGAATATTAGCTTCACTAAAAACACTTAACCAAAAAGTTTTCTGACTCAATTTATTAATTTTAAAGAATACCTATGCTATTGAATAAACCATGCCAAACCTAATGTGCTTAACATTTTCAGCATTCAAAAGAATTTTTTTTTAATTACATTCATGAATTTCTCTTAATGGTGCTTCTGAGATTGCGACAAATGGAAATTTCAACAACAAATACCACTCTGGAATACAATAGTAGTAAAAAAAAAGTTAACTAATGTAATTTGAAGGTGCACGAAAACACAAAATTGTGAAATGTTTGTGGAAAAAATTAATTCATATTAAACCAATAATCAAAAAAAATTCTTTGAATTCATGACTTAGCCTACTCATTCATGCATGCATGAGGGAAAATTGAGAATCTTAGAGTCAGATGTTGAACTTTCCCTCAAAGTGTGAACAGATCAGGAGATGGAATAGACAAGTACTCATTGAGGTGTGTGAGAAATCCAATGGATAATCCAGATGACCAAAGGGCACATCAGATTGACAAAATTTGGAAGGCACATTGATCATGAAGACGCATTTCTCATCTGAGAACTATCTGGTTACCATGTCGGGTGCTCAATCATAGAGCATATCTCATTACATCTATTTAAGCTATTTGTCATGCAGCTATTTCTCTGACAATGCCCTGATGCATTGGATACTCTAGGCATCAAAGATGTTTGTATAAAAGCAGGTGCAATTGCCATTTGCAAACATATTAACAAGCCACAGGGAGAGCTGTAGATCTTGTGGGAAACCTTTTATGCAAATATGATTCATTCTTATATGGAAAAATAAAATAAACTGTCAGTTAAATGTCTTGTTTGTGATTTGACATTGTTTTTAGGATAGCATAATATATGCAAAGTCTGAATAAACTCTAGGATACATTTTTAAAAATCAAAATTTTATGAAATTTGGGAAAAATCAGATTGCTAACTAAAATATTTTAAATTTTACCTGAAAGAATTTATATATTTTGAAATTTAAGAAGAAACACTGAATTTTCTATAATGAGAGGCATAGAAATGTTTACAGTTTAAATGTGTATAGATGAAAAATAATTTCTTAAACTTTTCCATATATTGAGAATCATATATTTATCCTCCAGGTTAAAAAAAATGTTTCTAACTCTGTTCAGATGATATGAAGTAAGGATATTTTCCTTAATGTGACTCTGCTTATTTAAAGCTAACAGGTTCACATGTTGTTCAAATGAATTCATCAGATGCCCCAATTTTTAAATTTCATTAGAGATATAGAAGTAGGATCATTTTTCTCTGGGCTGAAATCTCTAGCCTAGACTTATATGAACAAAGATATTTTCAGTCATTTGAATGTGTTTTCTTATAAAACAAAATTGGGATTTATGCACAAATATTTGTATGTGTGCTTGTAGAGGGGTTACAATAAAAAGTATGTGTTTAGATTTTCTTATATTAAACTACATGAGAAATCAGATATGTCAGCGTAATTAAGTTAACATTATTTAATGCTTAACATGTATCACAAAATTTACATTCTTTCATTGAATTCCCTCCAAAAATACATCAGGTAGGAGTTACTTATATCCTTATTTTATAAGTGACAAAACTTCGGTAGAGCTAAGTGAAATATCTAATTCAAAGAACAAGGAAGTTTGCAAATACAAGATGTGAAGCAAAGTCTATCTTCTACCAGATCTCTGGAATTCTACTGAAGACTAATTATTGGGCATATCACACAATAGGGCTTCAGGATTGCTCAAAGAAGTTGCCTTCTGGCAGTGTTTTTGGTAACAAGGTAGTTCTGTATCTAGTCCTAAGGTTTGAAGGTAATGTTTTCCAAATACCATGAGGTCATAAAAATCTTGGGTAAGTACTCACATTGTCCAAGCTGCAAGTAAATAATAAATGAACCCAATGTCAGCTTATAATTTTACATTCAAAATTATAACTGCCAAGTGTACAAAAAAGCTCACATTTGCTGGTCATTGCAGTCTCTAATGAAAGATAATCCACAAAAGTTGTACTGTATTTGTAGATTTCTTTATGATTTACAGACTATGTTGAGTGACATTGGTTGGGTGGTCCTACTATTGAATGCTGTTGGGTATAAAGGTCTATACCCTCTGATGGGAGACATTTGCCAAGAGGTTGAACTCTCTCTCCAGTGATCTGCCAAGTTTTGCTGAAGGAACATTTGCACTATCTTGTGTTCTTGCTTACTTTCTCTTTGGCAATATGATCACTACCTGATTTTTTTGTGTGACACTGATGATGTAGGAAATGTCCAAGCCTGTAGAGGATTTTTAAAGAGCTTAATTGAGACATATCAAATTAAAGACTTATGCCACAGAGCAATATATCAAATGTTCAGCAAAATAACAGTTTTGCAGCTTTTTTTTAAAAAAAATTATATTTTTAGGCACTTGAGATTAAGAAGGGAGATTATATGAAGGTGGAAAAAAGCAAAGTGGGAATTAGATTAGAGGATAGTTAACAAGATTTCTTGCTTTCTTTAGGTTAGTTACCTTTTTTCAAAAGTATGTTGGCCTAGATACAAGGGAACAATAAACAGGACTTGTTTGAGGTGAACATAAACCCTTTACTACAGAGATTATATGCCTGGGGCATGACTACCTACATGACTTAGTTAGGAATATATAATCAGAGGCCTGGTGAACAGATTCGTGAATCATGGGGTCCCTTGGTCTAGCCTGCACCTTCTTGCAGTCCGGGACCCCCTCAGGAGATGTTGGATAGCCAGTTCTGGCCTGACCCCCTGCAGGTCCTATCCAGACAGGATGGAGCCTCTTCCTGTGTGTCGAGCATCTGTTCCCTGGTGGTCAGTGTGTGTCATAGTTACCAGTCATTCAGTCACTTAGATTTTTTATATATATAGATTATTCTGTGAGAAGTAGAACCTTTTATGGGGGTCTGTATCAGGGATCTTGGTACAAGTATTAATAATTCAACTCTCTGGACATAGGTTTCTCCAATTCTTTTTGTTTTTCTTATTTTTGTTTTTGGAAGAGATAACTTGACTTTGTTATTACCAAAACTCTCTAGTCATACATGTACAGATAATATTTTGGCTTAATTATATGTGATTAATCTAAGTCATTAGCACATATTGACATCCAGTGGTTAGAAGTAAAAGTCTTGATCACTAAATCCAATGAATAAAATTCTGACAAAATTTAAAGGTAAGATTAAAAACTTTCAGAGATCTTTGAGGAATGGCTATAACCCAGAGATATGCTGGAAAATATGCAGATATTATAATTGTGATTGCTACAATTAAAGGAGAAAATGGATATTTCTATCAAAACATTTGAAACTGGATTCTAGGGTTGGTTAATAAAGATTTATTGGTAGACACTGTAAAGGTATTCGTTGTGAACCATTTGAAAAGGAAGTGCATTTCACTGAAAGATTACATATTTACATAGTTGACTACTACGTTTGCTAAATTAATGTAATTTTATATAGTTGATAAATGGCTAGATTGAGAGTTTCTATACAGAAAGTAGATATATAGAATTCAATAAAACCTTTATAGACTCTCATGAACTTCTTTTGTAATATGCTATATATTTATATCAATTTAGCAACAGATGGGTTTGGGGCTCTAAAATGGTATATGAAGGATCAAGAACAGTCATGAGTATAATTTCCAGTTGCTTCTAGAGCAACATTTTCATTAATGGCATAAATAAAGATATAGCTTAAACACTTATAAAATTATATAACTTTTTTATGAAGTGTGATTTATTAGATTGAAATAAGATCAAACAGAAAGAATTATATTTTACGTTATCAAATTAGACTAAAAAAAATTGAGATTATAACCAGAATCAACTTGATTATATGCACATTAATTATCTAAAATGTACTATTATGTAAGTTCCAAATGTATATTGTTCCAAATGTATATAGGTTCCAAAGATATCCTGGAATGTATTAGAGAAGAGGAAAAAATGAATAGCCAAGATGTTCAGATTGTCATTGGAAAGTAATTTCCAATGAGGTTACATAAGCAGTTCTCCCTGACAATTGCTTTAGGAGCTGGGGTGAATCTGTGGAATAACAGAAACAAATGGATGAGGACAGAACATCAGAAAATGAAGCAAAATGAAGATGACTCAGGCTCTTCTTAACTAACAGACTCTGCTTTTTCTTTCACAAAACTTAAAATGAGTGTTTCCCAAACATCTGAAGGATGTTAGTATGGTTGAGTTGGCATGATAGGCTCTGTGCCTGTGCTGTGCAATTTCACAGTCTTCTGTATACAGTTATCCATTCATGAATCTCATGAGAAGAATATTGTAGGCAACGTTTTCTGAAATAATTTTCCAGAGAAGCATGTTTCTTACAACTAGGACTTTAAGGACCATATTCTACTCTGGTAAATTCTGGGAAAAATGAGCACAGACAAAAACATAACCACATATCATTGGTATAGTCAGGGTCATCTGTAGGTGGAAGAATAAAAAGTATCTCTACAAGTTGGGAGATGATAGAAGAAAACATGAACTATGTTCTTCCTAGTCCCTTTCTGTGACATTCATGAACTGGGTAGGGAAGGGGGTCCCTCAACCTGGCATGCGCCCTCTAGCAGTCCAGGACCCTCAGGGGGATGTCCTTAGTGTTGGCACTCACCAGTCATGAGCCTGGCTTCTGGTTGAGCAGCGCTCCCCCCTGTGGAAGTGCACTGACCATCAGGGGTCAGATCCTGCATTGAGCATTTGCCCCCTGGTGACCAGTGCGCAACATAGCGAGCAGGTGTTCAGTCATTTGGTTGATTTGCATATTAGGGTTTTATGATATAGATTAGAGATGGAAGAGCACAGAGGTTTTAGAAAATGACAAGAAGTCCTGTGTAATTAGAGAAACATAATGCACATGAAAGGGAGTGTGATAAATGATTGATTGGTTAATCAGGACAGAGCTGATTATGATGGCCCTCTAAGCCCTTTAGAGAAGTGTGTGTGTGTGTGTGTATAAAATCTTGTGAAAGGAAGCCTTCAGATGTTTCCAGTAGGAGAGTGATCAGATTTCCCTTTAAATGGTTATTCTGTCAGGAGCTGTATGCAAGGTTGCCTAAGGCATTGCATACAAAATCCCAGCTAATGGACAAAGCTCAGAATTTTTCTTCAAATATTAACCGGATCTTGCTTGCTCTTTGAACAACTGTGGGAATCATAAATATAAATTTCCACTTATTCTGTGTCAAGCACAGAAATAGAAGCAAAGGCAGAATGCCTGAAGAAGCATGGGGATGAGGTGCAAGGATCAGAGCCCTGAGCACAGTGGACACTGAACTGGTTTTTGAGGGAAGGGTAATATTTCTGTGGGCAGAAGAGGAAACACCCTAATGAAGATGTTAAAATTAATAGGACCAGGATGAGGCTATGTGTTTGGAAATATTGGTTCTTATCAGCAAAGGCAAACTGCATTATGATTTAAATGACACAAAACGTTTTATTTACATTGTAAGTCAAATCATGGCATTCCCTGCATGAAACTTTCTAATGGATTTAGAATGAAATATAGTACAGACTCCATAGGTTGCCATGTTAAGTGCACTGTAATTTGGCAGTGCCTACTTCCCTTATTCACTTTCCTCTGCTTCATCCACCTTCTCCTTGTCCTTCTCTCTACCTCAGAGCCTTTGCACTAGTTGTTCTCTCAGTGCTCATTTACTCACCTGCACATGCATGATTCCTTCTCAACATAAAGGCTTCAGTTAACATGTATTTCCAAAGAGATATTCCCTAGCCATCCTATTTTATGCCTTTTCTATCTCATTCATATTGGCCTCTTTTTCCCTCCATAGTATTTATCACTGTCTAACCGATTCATTTGTTCTTTGTTTAAATTATTATTATAAGTCTCCTTATGGGCAAACAAGTTCTGTGAGAAAAAAAATTACTCATTTTTGCATCTTATAAAAAATGCAATGCTCAGCATATTTATAAAGAGCTCAGTAAATGTTTGTTGAGGTAATGATTTAAAATGAATTTAAATATATGATTTTCTTAACTCTTAAGTTTCTTTAACTATTAAAACAAACAGTATAAACAAAGTGTCAATGAAACTCAAGGCCATGTTGTTTGGTTCTAGATAACTCTCTTACCAAATAATACTAAGTGTTCCAAAATTCGTTTTGGAGATTTCCCCTATTGGAATGGTGGATGGCACATGGGGATTTCTCAAAGGTGTAGCTTCCAATTCTCTCAGGTGTTTTGTGCAGTCCTAAAAGTGGGCCAGAGTCCTGGAGGTCTTGATTGATCAGGTGCCTTCCTATAGCATATGTTATGAGTTAGTTGTTTTCACTTAGAGATTTGTGCTTTCTATTGTGTCATAGTTCAATTTGGAGCTAGTTGAGAATAATGGAAAAACCTAGGTAGACTAAGTCACATAATTCAAGAGTTCTCAACTTTAACTTTTATCCCAGGCACTGGGCAGCTTGTCATAAATGTAAATTCCTATTCTCAGCCTTGGATATTTGATTAGATAGTTCTGGGATGGTTCCCAACATCTTCAGAACATCAGGAAATGCAGCAAAGTGAAGATGACACAGGCTCTTCTCAGCTAGCAGACTCTGCTTTGTGAGCTCATGATGGCTCATCTTCTCAACTAGCAGACTTTGCTTTGTGAGCCAATCAGAATGAATAGAGCCCCTTTGGGAAGTCAGGCCCTTGCTGGGCCAGAGACACACAAAGACAAGTAAGATAGATTCTCAAGTAGTTAAAATGCAGTGTATAGGACGCACTTGTATTGCAGTTCATACAAAAAAGATTTAGTTGAGGTGTTGGTTTGTGTTTTCTTTTGGTGAAGAAAACATTAAATATAGACTATTTTTTTTTCAAAATATATTTTATTGATTTTTTACAGAGAGGAAGGGAGAGGGATAGGAAGTCAGAAACATCGATGAGAGAGAGACATCGATCAGCCGCCTCCTGCACGCCCCCTACTGGAGTTGTGCCCACAAGCAAGGTACATGCTCCAGACCAGAATCGAACCTGGGACCTTTCAGTCCACAGGCCCGATGCTCTATCCACTGAGCCAAACCAGTCTTGGCAAATATAGACTCTTTTTATAATTCTGAAGAAGAAGGTCTCTGCCTACATGATGAGAAAAATTGACATAAAGGAACACACACACTTGAGTTCGCTCTGGTACCACCATTTAATATTGTAGGACCCAGGCAAAGGATTTATCATATCTATTCCTGGAGTTCCCAATCTGTCTAAGTGGGATGATAGCATTACCAAGTTCATAGAGTTGTTTGCAGATAAAAATACATAAAGCATATAAAGTGCTTAGCCCAAAGCCTGGCCTAATGAAGTGTTCAAAGTGAACTATTGTAACTACTATTCCTTCCAAGAGCAGCTTCAGGGATGGTGATTTCTGGCTTATATGTTAACTTGGATTTCTTTAAGTTGTCTACATCACTCTGATTCTTCTGGAAAGGGAAACTTGAATATTAGTGTCTGCTTCTTTGCTATGTAGGGACTCTTATGTTATCTTGTAGAATGACAGCCATTTTCTAGAGCATTCCAGTGAATGTCAGCCAAGATTGCAGAATTAGTTCTCTGGAAAGAGTAACGTCTCTGAAATCTAAAGTTCCTTTTTCAGAATTTTACTTCAAAGTAGATGCATTCAATATTCAAACTGGTTATGAAGGGTGGCTGCATTCCATGTATTAATATTTCCAGGATGATAAGACATATGTGAAAGAAGTCTAGTGGCACTTGTCCCATGACACTGCCCTATCACATGTCTCATTCACTCTTCTCAGAAGGATTTCATTGACTTTATTTCTTTGGAGGAGTCTTGAAGTAGGAGACTGTACTACGCTGAAAGCATATTAAATATAGACTCTTTCTATGACAAAGCTTGCAAGCACTTAAGAAAGATCGAGGGGAGTGAATTAACATTTGCTGACTATTATATAATTTATTAGCATGGTAGGTGATTTCACATGAATTATCTCATTTTATCTTTCAAAATCATTTTGTATCTTAAACATGTGATATAGAAAAATCACTACAATTTGAGTGGCTGGCTTTTGGTCTGTAAAACATTGATCCTGTTTTGTTTTGTTTTTAGCATCCTGTGGGTATACCAGATTTGAGGAGCTATTTGGTATATGTTCAAGGAAGCTATCCATATTTGTAACAAAGACATAGGGATGCAGGGCAAAGAACGTTAGTCTAAGAAGCCTAGTAAGCTAAATATTTTTTATTGCATACATGAAGAAACAAGTTTAATGGAAGTAAAAGGAATATGCTCAATGAAAAACAACAAAGATGAATTATAACATAGATCAAATATCTCCAACCCCAAATTTGTCTCCTAGTCTTTCCTCATCAGAATAACTGAAGAGGGTGTGTTCTCTTCACTGCCCCTATGCTGAGCTCCAAGCATACTGAGTCAGGGACATCTATATACTCAACTCAAACCTCAGCTCTAGAAGATGCATTATGTGTATGGTTGCCAGATTTAGCAAATAAAGATGCAGAATCCTTGCTTAAATTTGAATTTTAGATACACACACAAAAACAATAGTTTAGCTTAGATATGTTTGATGAATTGCATGGGGCATATCTATATAAAGAAGATGAGGGCCTATGTCATCCAATAGTATCAGCTCAAATTTAAATTTTGCTTACAAAATTTAAGTTGAGTATTTTATCTGGCAACCCTACCTTTGGGACCATAATCACAATGAAGAGTGGCCTCCTTCTGATCATTCCTATTTCACACTTCATTCCCTGTGAAGACTGAATTAAAGTGGATATGAGGAGTGCAGGAGATAAGCAGAATTAATGGGATCAGTGAGCAGGAGGCATTGGAGGAAGGGTATTTTGTGTGTCTTCAGGTGTAACTCTGCTTATTACATGATAAAAATCAGGCAAAAATAATACTACATTTTCTTCAAATTATCTCTTGGCAGCTATGAATATTTAACATGGAAACTGCATTCTGTAAATTCATTGGCTCTGGACACAATGAGTCCACTGTCAGAGAAATTGATGAAGTATTTTAAAGCCAAGTTCTTATTGTGGGTGAAATCACTTAACACATTAAAAGTGTATGCTTCAAAAAACAAATGGTAGCGTGCAACTTAGTTAATCAGCTTTTGAGAAAGAAAGTGGCATTTAACACCAAAAGATGCAGTTCAGGGAAATATTAATGAAGTGATAACAGCTGTATCTTTATTTGTTCAATATCCATTCATCTCCCCATTACATTGAGCCTGCTAACTTTAGTCAAAACATGTTTTTATGAGAATCTGAGATGTTTCCCATGAGAAAAAAATCAAGGTTATTTGTTTTCTGGAGTTCTACTGTGAAATCATGGTGGTGTTTCAGTGATTCCATTTTTCTATAGCTGCGAGAAAAGGAGATGCTATGGGATTGAAGCAGTGTGATGGCAGGGATATAGACACTCTGAAGCCAGGCAGCTATGACAGGCAGGTAGTCATAATCCAACTGCAATTTGACTTTCTCCAAAATATTATGAAACCCATGAGAGCTTATGTCATCCAATAGCATCAGCTCAAATTACATTTTTTCTAGACATTTAGGCTGGTTTATACAGAAACTTCATATGATACAATGGTCTATGACACACATCACCGTATTTTACCTTCTCAGTCTGGTTTCTGAGGTGACTAACACTTACTACTAACCTAGTATGACCCTGGGAAAAGCTTAAGACAAAATATTTGACAAACCAAGGATTAGATCAACTGCCAATAACTAGCTCTATTTGAGTTGGCAAGTGTGACTCAATAGGACTGAGTTATTCACCAAAAAAAATGTAGTGTCTGTACATATCTCACAAGAATGTGGTTAGAATAAAACAAGATGATGTATTTGGAAGAACACCAGTATGGTCTTTTTCTAAAGTCTTATTTACTTTAATATTTTTATGATGCTCCAGAATGTAGAAGATATAGTTTAAAAACTAGTTGGATGATAGTTTGATTTATTTGGAATGTGTTATGTAAGAAGGCATGCTTCTTTTTTTCTTTTCTTAATCAAAAGCCATACCCTTGAGAATAATCTACACTAATAAAAAAGAAACATGCAAATTGACGTACCTCCGCTATACCCACCAGCCATGCCCACCAGCCAATCAGGAGTGAGTATGCAAATTAACCCAACCAAGATGGCTGCAGCCACAGAGTGAGCAGGAGGCTTGGGTTTCCCCAGTGATGGAGGCAGCCAAGATTCTTGCCCACTCTGGCCAGCCCTGGCCTCGGCTCAAGGCTACAAAGTTTCAATTATAGAAGATAAATAAATCCCAGATACCAGGACTTCCACTTCGGTTGCCAGGGGCCATGGCCAGCCTGCAAACCACCACAGACCCCACATCTGAAGGGAGTCGCCATCCTGATCCGGGACATCCTTCAGGGCAAAATACCTGCCCCAACACCTGTGCATCAGGCCTCTATCCTATCTAATCTAATAAAAGAGTAATATGCAAATTGATGGTCACTCCCACACACAAGATGGCTGCCCCCATGTGGTCAAAGATGGCTGCCCCATGTGGACACAAGATGGCCACTACAATATGGCCAGCATGGGAGGGCAGTTGGGAGGTACAAGGCTGCAAGGGAGGGCAGTGGGGTGATCAAGCCTTCAGGAGAGGGAGTTGGGGGTGATTGGCCAGCAGAGGGGGAAAGTTGGGGGCATCCAGGACTGCAGGGATAGTCAGTTGCAGGGGACGCAGTCCTGCAAGGGAGGGCAGTTAGGGGTGACCAGGTCTGCAGGCAAGGGCAGTTAGGGGCAATCAGGAAGGCAGGCAGGAGAGCAGTTGGGAGCCAGTAGTTCTGGACTGTGAGAGGGATGTCCTACTGGGATCAGGCCAAATCGGGCAGTCAGACATCCCTGGAAGGGTCCCATATTGGAGAAGCTACAGGCTGGGCTGAGGAACACCACCCCACTCTCCCCCCTCCCCCCCACATACACCCATGCACAAATTTTATGCACTGGATCTCTAGTATAGTTATAAAAAAGAATATTTTTATTGGTTAATATTAAACACTAGAGGCCCAGTGAACAAAATTTGTGCACTGACAGGGGAGTGAGGTGTCCCTCAGCCCAACCTGCACCTTCTCCAACCTGGGACATCTCTCTCACAATCCAGAACTGCTGACTCCCAACTGCTTGCCTGCCTGCCGGACTGATTGTTCTAACCCACTTCTGCTTGCCAGCCTGATCACCCCCTAACTACTCCCCTGACAGCCTAATTGATGCCTCACTTCTTTCCTGCTGGCCTGATTGCCCCTAACTGCTCTCTCCTGCTGGCCTTGTTGACCCTAGCTGCCTTCCCCTGCAGGCCTGGTTCCGCCTCACTTCCCTCCCTTGCAGGCCTGGTCTCCCCCACAATTGCCCTCCCTCCCCAACAGGCCTGGTCACCCCCAACTGCCCTCCTTTGCCAGCCATTTTATGGCAGCCATCTTGTGACCATATAGGGGTGGCCATCTTGTGCAAGGGTGTGATGGCCAATTTGCATGTTACTTTTTTATTATATAGGATTAGGTATGTTTTGGAACAATTGTCCAATCAAACTCTTATTCTATGAACAATGATGTAAATCATGAATTTGAAAGAGGCCTTTGATGTGAGCTTATTGAACCTGTCCCTCTTAGCTGTTCAGGTTTTATAATGATTAGAACCCTGCCTCATAAAGTTATAGCTTTGTGAGATGTATCTTTGTATTTTTTTTTTAAGTAGAGTATTGCATTTTGGGGTACTTTAATTTCCCCAAGCTGCAGTTTTCTTGTAAGGCAAGAATAATAATAGTACATATTCCTACAACTCTTGGAATTGTTAAAAATAGTTCATCCAGTCAACCTGTATCTGCTCTATAATCTCTTCTTTTACCTGATATCCCATCTAATGCCATAAGAAAAATTATCATGGCCTATCCCTATGCTGTACCTCTTTAGTGATACTTGTTATGATATTATTTTCAACTCTTTTTCCTAGGCAGCTGTTTTTTTTCTGGGAAAATTATGGTTTCTTAGTATCTTTTCATAAGTCTAAATGTGTTTCCCAAGACACTTTTAAATTTATATATTTAATACACACCACACACTTAGAATAGCTATGTGCAGTGAATGCTCCATAATATCTTATTTTCTTTTTCATTCTTTGCATACTGTAGGTTTATAAATTCAGCTTATAATACCATTTGATTATTTTTCTCTCCTTCTATGGGGGTGCAAATTTGTGAGCATTTTGTTATAGTTTTTGTTGTTGTTTTTCCAGCCACTCTCCTGAATATATATGCACATTTTTTCCATGGTGGAGATTATGGAATCCTGCCTATTAATGTTTATTAGTATTAAAATTTTAGTTAGATTTATCTTGTAATTTCTTTTGAATTTACACTTGTAAGAGATATAAAAACAATCAGTTTATGTCTAGTTTTATATATCTGTTAAAATAAAATAAAAAAATAACATTGTGTCATAAAACTCGAGTTGCCTAATATATTCTTTAGTCAACAAAACTATCTTTAAGTCACTTTTAGGGAACAAACTTTTGTATAGCCTTTTTTAAGTTTCTACTTCTATAATAGATTTACAATGATTTACTTTCAAAATATGATGCTTTATCTTTGCTTCTATTACTTGTCATTTTGTTTTAGCCCGAATTTTCTGACAGGTGGAAAAGCACAGATATTCTGGTGTAGTGATTGTAATTTATAACAACTTAAACTCTTTTAGTTGTTCTGTTTTTGAAATACACACACTGACAGGTGAGGACACACAAAGACAGGTGTGGATGCTCTTAAGTGAGTATTGTTAGTTGTAAAAATGAGAACACAATCTCATAATCACAGTTTCAGACTTCAGAATTTTCTTTCTTTAGCTTGATGTGATAGGATATGGTAGAGTCACTCCTCTGTGCAAGAAGAATATTTTACGTGTAACTTCTTCTAAAGGCTTAACTCCCCATGTGTGACATTTGTATATTTTACTACTAAGAAACCACTGAGTTCCCAGAGTTAGGACTAAGGATACAAAAGTGTGATATTCTAGTACTGGAACCATGAGCATTAAAGGAACTATCCTTGGAACATTTGGGTTTTTCTCTGAGGCACAGTGTGTCTGCCCTGGACTAAAGTGATGGATAGCACAGTGCAGGGAGAGATCGCATCATTGCACTTAATATCCTGGGAGGCTGACATTACTGTCAAATTACCATCTTGAAACCACAATAAGATATGAATACTATTGTTCATTAAATATATTAAGACACATTGCAATGTTTGCCTGTTTTTAAAGCTACTTTAGTTTATAAAAGTGAGGCCAAAGAGATTGTGAATATAAATATGCAACTTTGTTAATTCTGAACTTCAAACAAAGTTAAAAATAAAATATAGAATGGAAGTCAACTGCAAAATGATCACTGTAACATTTAAGCCTTGAAGAAATAAGGAATTACAGAACATCTTGTGGGGAAATTTTACTGGAAGACACTTGGAAATAGATGCCCCTTTTCAACTTTTAAAGTGGTTAAGATCTGGTTCAGTTTAAGATCCTGTCACATACAGATTCTAACTCATCTCTATGAACATCTATTAGTAAAAATTCCATAAAAGCTTTTCTGTTCTGCATTTTTCTATCAAAGACATTTTTTTCATGAAATAAAGATGATTTTATTTCCTTGATTTCAACATTGTTTCATAGCAGAGTAGATTTTTCACCCTTATCATGTCTTGTTTTCTTATGCTCTCAATTTCCTTTATTTATTTATATTTTTAATGCCTTCTCTCCCCTCCCCACCTTGGAACTAAATTCTCACAGCAACACATTTTTTATGTATATGATTAAAAGTCCTTGTAGAGGAAAGAGAATATGTTTTAGGCAAATCTGAACCCCTTTCAAAGTTCAAATTGAAACAGTATGTTTTAAAGTTTTATAATGAGATGAAAACCATTTTAAATGAATAATCTTTTGCAACTAACTGAGTTGAAGTAATAATGGGACCTAGGCATTCAGGGCTTTGAGGTTAAGGATGTGTTGTCAGTGCCATTGATTTATTTGCAATATTTTCATAAGTAGTTATAAGATCATAGCATATTGTGAGTCAAAGGGGTTCATGAACTGTTTGAGTCTGTAGTCTAGATGTCTGTATTTATTATGAACTGAGTGCCAGCAATGTTAAAAGGCTTCCTTACTTTTACTTAAGTTGAAGCAAAGCAGAGAATCAATAGTAAACACTTACTAGCTACCTGCTGGCAGGAGCAGTCTTATAATTCCACCCTTAGTACTTTTATCTTCCCATGGCAGCCAATTCAATTATTTTAATTTTAATTAATTAATTAATTATTGTTTAAAGTATTACAAATAGTAGTACATATGTCTCCTTTTCTTTTCCCCTATTGACCTACCCCTGCCTTCCCTACCCCCAGTACATGCCCTCACCTGCCCCCCCTCTACCCCAGTGTCTTATATCCATTGGTTATGCTTATATACATGCATACAAGTCCTTCGGTTGATCTCTTACAGCCACCCTGCCCCACCTCCCCTGCCTTCCCCCTGTAGTATGACAGTCTGTCCATTGCCTCTTTGCCTCTGTATCTGTTTCTTTCCTTCCCCCCCCCACGCCCTAATTCTTTTCTTTAAAAACATCTTGCCTCTGCAGGCTAGAAATAAACCTATAAGAACAAAAAAATGTTTGAGTCCCAATTTCAATGTCCAAGATTTGAGTCCCAGTTCCAATGTTAAACAGTTCCTTATGTGTATACTTCAGCAATGGTATCTGGACGGTGGACAAATGGTGGAATGGGGGTCCAACCGTCTCTGGTTTGTTCCTAGGGATCCTGTAGCGATGCACAGCTGCTGACTGCTCGCATGGCAAGGCGTCATCAGCGTCTTCCATCTCTGGACTGTATTTCCACTTGTCTTCGTGGTTTGTAATTTTGTTTGGGATAATTGTACAATATGCTGTTGTGAAATACCAAGAATTATACTGACATTATAGAATAATATCATGTAAGGATATTCTTTTCTCTAGGTCATGGCAATTCAATTTCAAAATGGCTGTTAATTTCTTTTTGTAACTTTATCTAAACTTTGTCAGGGAGGCAAAAACACAAATTATCACTTCAGCTCAAGAGGCCAAATATATTGACTTTCAATGACAATCCTTATGACATTTCTAGGAAACTTCTCTTTATTTCCTTCCAAAATAATTCCCAGGTTACAAAGAGTTTCATTTATCTTTGTCCCATGAAACAATTACTCTTAAAGTTATGGTGACCACTAGTATGGATTAGATTTAATATTTTTTCCTTATAATTCCTTTTTATTTTTATTTTTTACATGTGTCCTTATTCTCCCATTACCACCACCCTCCACTACTGCCCCACCATCCTGTTGTCTGTGTCCATTGATTAGGCTCATATGCATGTATGCAAGTCCTTCTCTTGATCTCTCCCCCTTACTCCCACCGACCCCCACCTTCCTTGAGGTTTGATGTTCAGTCTCTGGATCTGTTCTTATTCATCTGTTTATGTCATTCATTATATTCCATAAACAAGTGAGGTCATGGGATATTTATCTTTCTATGCCTGACTTATTTCACTAAGCATAATGCTTTCCATCTACATCCATGTTGTTACAAATGGTAGGAGCTCCGTTTTTTATACTGCAGTATAGTATTCCATTGTGTAGAGGTACCACGGTTTTTTAATCCATTCATCAGCTGATGGGCACTTAGGCTGTTTCCAAATCTTAGCTATGGTGAATTGTACTGCTATGAACATAGGGTTGCATATATCCTTTCTGATTGGTGTTTCTAGTTTCTTGGGATATATTCTAAGAAGTGGGATCACTTGGTCAAGTGGGAGTTCCATTTTTAGTTTTTTGAGGAAACTCCATACTGTTCTCCACAGTGGCTGCACCAGTCTGCATTCCCACCAGCAGCACAAAAGAGATCCTTTTTCTCCACATCCTCACCAACACTTGTCCTTTGTTGATTTGTGGATGATAGCCATTCTGACAGATGTGAGATGGTACCACATTGTTTTGATTTGCATCTCTCTGATGATCAGTGACTTTGAGAAGGTTTTCATCTTTCTCGGCCTTCCTTCTATCTTCTTTCAAGAAGTGCCTATTTAGATCAGTTGCCCATTTTTCGATTGGGTTGTATATCTTCTTTTTGTGAAGTTGTATGAGTTCTCTGTAAATGTTGGATATTAAACCCTTATTGTTGATATCATTGGCAAATATTTTCTCCCATGCAGTGGGCTTTCTTGTTGTTTTGTTTATGATGCCCTTTACTGTGCAAAAGCTTATTAATTTGATGTAGTCCCATTTTATTTTTTATTTTTTATTTTTGTTTAGTTTCCATTGCCCTAGGAGCAGTATCAGTGAAGAAATTCCTTTGGCATATGTCTGAGATTTTCCTGCCTGTGGATTCCTCTAGTATTTTTATGGTTTCCCATCTTATGTTTAAGTACTGTATCCATTTTGAGTTTATTTTTGTGTATGGTGTAAGTTGGTGGTCTAGTTTCATTTTTTTTGCATGTTTCTGTCCAATGTTCCCAACACCATTTGTTGAAGAGACTGTCTTGACTCCATTGTATGTACATACCTCCTTTGTCAATATTAATTGGACATAGTGGTTTGGGTCAATTTCTGGGTTCTCTATTCTATTCCATTGATATATATGTCTGTTCTTGTACCAGTACCAGGCTGTTTTGAGAACAGTGGCTTTGTAATACAGCTTGAAATCTGACACTGAGATCCTACCTACTTTGTTCTTCTTTCTCAGCATTGCTGCAGCTATTCTGAGTCTTTTTTTATTACAGATAAATTTTTGGAAAGTTCATTCTAAGTCTGTGAAATATGCCATTGGTATTTTAATGGGTATCGCATTGAATTTATAGATTGCTTTGGGTAGTGTGGACATTTTAATGATGTTGATTTTACCAATCCATGAACATGGTATGTTCTTCCATCTGTTTACATCTTCCTCTATCTCTTTTTTCAGTGTCCTGTTGTTTTCCGTGTATAAGTCTTTTACCTCCTTAGTTAAGTTTATTCCTAGATATTTTAATTTTTTTGGTCCCTCTTTGTGTAAGTTCATTATTGGTATATAGAAATACCATAGATTTCTTGGCATTAATTTTGTATCCCGTTACATTGCTGAATTCATTTATCAAGTCTAATAATTTTTTGATGGAGTCTTTAGGGTTTTCTATGTAAAGTGTCATGTCATCTGCAAATAAGGACAGTTTTACTTCTTTTTTTCCAATTTGGATGCCTTTTATTTCTTTTTCTTGTCTGATTGCAATGGCTAGTACTTCCAGCACTATGTTGAATAGGAGTGGTGAGAGTAGGCACCCCTGTCTTGTTCCTGTTTTTAGGGGAAATGGTTTTAGCTTTTGCCCAGTGAGTATGATGTTGGCTGTGGATTTGTCATATATGGCTTTTATTATGTTGAGGTATGATCCTTCTATTCCCAACTTCTTGAGAGTTTTTAATCAAGAAAGGGTGTTGGATTTTGTCAAATGCTTTTTTCTGCATCAATTGATATGAACACGTGATTTTTATCTCTCAATTTGTTTATATGATGTATCACGTTTATTGATTTACGAATAGTATACTATCCTTGCATCCCTGGGATAAATCCTACTTGGTCATGGCGTATGATTTTTCTGTTGTATTGCTGGATTTGATTTGCTAGAATTTTGTTGAGGATTTTGGCATCTATGTTCAAGAGGGATATTGGCCTGTAATTCTCTTTGACTGTGTTATCTTTATCTGGTTTTGGTATTATGGTGATGCTATCTTCTTTGAAGGACTTTGGAAGTGTTCCTTCCTCTTTAATTTTCTGGAATAGTCTGAGAAGGACAGGTTTTAGTTCTTCCATGAATGTTTGGTAAAATTCCCCTGTGAAGCCATCTGGTCCTGGGTTTTTGTTTGCTGGAAGCTTTTTGATGACTACTTAAATTTCTTCTACAGTTATCAGCATATTGAGATTTTTAGAATCTTCCTAAGTGAGTTTTGGAAAGTTGTGTTTTTCTAGGAATGTGTCCATTTCCTCTAGGTTTTATAATTTGTTTGAATACAGTTGTTCATGATATTTTTAAACAATCTTTGTATTTCTGTGGGGTCTGTTGTTAATTCATTTCTGATTTTGTTCATTTGGATCCTCTCTCTTTTCTTTTTGGTGAGCCTGGCTAGAGGTTCATCAATCTTATTTATTCTTTAGAAGAACCAGCTCTTGGTTTCATTGATCTTTTGTATTGTTTTTGTTTTTGTTTTTGTTTTTGTTTTTGTTTTTTGTCTCTATGTCATTCATTTCTGCTCTGATCTTTATTATTTCCTTCCTTCTGCTCACTGTGAGCTTTTCTTCTTGCTCTCTTTCTAATTCTTTGAGTTGTTGAGTTAGGTGTTTCATTACCATTTTTTTCTTTTTTTCTTTTTTTGAAGTAGGCCTGTAGAGCTATAAACTTCCCTATCAGCAGTGTTTTCATTGTGTCCCATAGCATTTGTATTGTTGGGTTTTTATTGTCATTAGCCTCCAGAATATTTTTAATTTCTTCTTTGAACTCATTGGTAACCCAGTCATTATTTAATAACATGCTATTCAACTTCCAAGTGTTTGAATTTTTTAGAATGTTTTTATTGTAGATTATTTCTAATATTTTGTCATTATAGTCTGAGAAAATGCTTGATATGATTTCAATCTTTTTTAATTTGGGGAAACTTTGCTTGTGACCCAATATGTGATCTATTTTTGAAAATGTCCCATGTGCACTTGAGAAGAATGTATATTCCATGGTTTTGGGGTGAAATGCTCTCAAGATGTCAATTGAGTCCATCTGATATAGTGAGTTATTTAGAATTGCTGGGGGTTTTTTTTTTGGCTGATTTTTGTCTAGAGGGTTTATCAGTGATGTCAGTGGTGTATTAAAGTCCCCTACTATGATTGTATTGTTGTTGCTTTCTCCCTTGATATCTTCCAGGAGATTTTTTTTTATGTATTTGGGTACTCCTGTATTAGGTGCATATATGTTTACCAGAGTTATATCTTCTTGTTGAATTGTCCTTTCAGTACTATGTAATGTCCTTCTTTATCTTTTGTTAAGGCCTTTACTTTGAGGTCTATTTTATCAGATATAAGTATCATTACCCCAGCTTTTTTCTCATTTCTATTTGCCTGAAAAAATATTTTTCCATCCCTTCACTCTCAGTCTGTGTGAATCCCTTGCTCTGAGGTGGGTCTCTTGTAGACAGCAAATATATGGGTGATGTTTTCTTATCCATTTAGCTAACCTATGTCTTTTGATTGGTGCATTTTAACCCATTTACATTTAATGTTATTATTGACAAGTTCATGCTTGTCATATTTTTTCTTAGTGTTTGTGTTTCTTCTTGCCTTTCTCTTTCTTCTTTTTACAGCAGTCCCTTTAGCATTTCTTGCATTGGTGGCTTGGTAGTGATAAGCTCTCTTAGCCCTTTTTTGTCTGTGAAGCTCCTGATTTTATTTTCAATTTTGAGTGATAGCCTTGCGAGGTATAGCATTCTTGGGTTCAGACTCTTGCTTTGCATCACTTTATATATTTAATTCCATTCCCTTCTGGCCTGGTGTGTTTCTGTTGAGAAGTCAGTTGATATTCTAATAGGAGATCCCTTGTAGGTAACTTTCTGTCTCTCTCTCTCTGGCAGCCTTTAAGATTCTTACTTTGTCGTTAGTGTCTGCCAATTTAATTATGATTTGTCTTGGTATCAGTCTTTTGGGGTTCAACTTGTTTGGGGCTCTGTGTACTTCTTGGACTTGCATAGTTTTTTTTTCTTGCTAATATCAGGGAAGTGTTCTGTAATTATTTCTTCAAATAGGTTTTTTATTCCTTGCTTTTCTTCCTCACATTCTGATATCTCCATTAAGTGAATGTTGTTTCATTTTGTTTTGTCCCAAAGCTCCCTTAGGCTCTCTTCTTGTTTTTTAAGTCTTCTTTCCAGTTGCTGCTGTGTTTGTGTTTTTTTTCTTTGTCTTTAATTCGCTGATGTGGTCCCCAGCCTCTTCTAGTCTACTGTTTAGGCCTTCCATTTTGTTCCTTATTGCAGCTATGTCGTTTTTCATCTCCTCTTAGTTGCTTTTCATGTTGGTGTCATTCTCATTCAGCTCCTTATAGTTCTCATTGAGTTGGATTTATTGTTGAGTTGTGTGTATTAGTCATCCATCCGTTTAGACATCCTTAAAATCATTACTCTGAAGTCTTTCTCTGATAAGCCACTGACTTCAATTTCATCTAACTCTCTTTCTGGTGATTTCTCTTTTTCATTCCTTTGGGGATTTCTTTTTTGTCTTCCCATGTCTTCCTGTAATGTTTTAATTGTAGATCCAATTGCTTTTCTCCCCATTTTTTTGGGGGGGAGGAGCGGGGCGGAGAGGAATGGAGCTACTGGTGTATTCTCTCAGTTCTCCTATGCTTGTTAATCTATTATAGTTCCCTACTTGAGCTATTTGGGTTCTCTTGATGTAGATTTGCGAGCTTGAGCATCACTACTGTGGTGTCTAGAAGTTGGCAGCCATGGAGGGGAGTGTCCTTATTTTTGCTGTTTTGCACCCTTAATTGAGATCTGCGTGCCCAGTGGGGACTCACAGTGGCACCAAGGACCCATCTGCTGGATGATGTGGTTCAAGGTGCCTATACCCTGGAGAGGCATGACTTTCGTGCCCAGAGTTCTGTAGTTGAGGGGTAGGAAGAGTGAATTCAAAATTTCTAATGCTGTTAGGGATTGTGCCCCTGTTTGTTTGAGGTCACACCCCCGGAGAACTCACAGTGGCTCCTAAGAGCCCCCTTTGGGTAGATGGGCTCAGTGTGCTTGCCTGTTGGAACTTAGAATCTGTAGAGGTACGTTTGCCAGGTGCAGTGCTCTAAGGCACTATGTGGGGTCCTGCACTGAGGTTGAGTCCTTGGGGTAGATGTAGGTAGTTATTCAGGAAGACGGTATTCAGAAATTCTACTGTAGGGTAGAGTGCCCTTGTCTGTGTCAATCACACCCAGCAGAGATTCAAAGCTGCTCCCATAGCGCACTGCTGGCCCAGCACTCTGAGGACACACCCTGAGGAGTCCTGGCAATGAGGCTGAGCTGCTGGTGTAAATGTGGACAGTTATTCAGGAAGAGGGAACTCAGAATTTCTTTTTTTTTTTAATATATATTTTATTGTATTTTACAGAAAGGAAGGGAGAGAGATAGTTAGAAATATCAATGAAAGAGAGACATTGATCAGCCGCTTCCTGCACGCCCCCTACTGGGGATGTACCCACAACCAGGATACATGCCCTTGACCAGAATCAAACCTGGGACCTTTCAGTCCGCAGGTCAACGCTCTATCTACTGAGCCAAACCAGTTTTGGCAGAACTCAGAATTTCTACTGCGGGGCTGTGCGCCCTTGTCTGTACAAAATCATACCCATGGGGGGTCCCTGTGACTCCCAGGTGCTGCCTAGGGCGTAGAGTGTCCTGGCTGCCTGTGTGCTGGAAATGTGCTAATGTGGGTGTGCTGGAAACGCACTAATGTGAACTGGAGTTCTGCCACTAGTGAGGGGGAGGTTACACTTACTGCTTTGGAGATGGAGGTCCCAGGGTCTGCAGGTCTGCAGCTGTGGCAACAGGGTTTTGGCTGGAGTGGCTGCTGGGTCGCAGGGCAGTTCCAAGGCCTGTCTGGTTGTTGGTGTTGATGAGTTCCCAAAGAAAGCCCATTTTCCCCTTCAAGATGGTGTAGACTCTGTGCCTGAGTCCTGCAGTCCAGGGAGTGCCCACCACGGTGGTAGTCTCTCCTTGTGCAAGACAGCCTAGACTGCTAGCCTCTGCTGCTCCTGTGAGCTTTAACTGTCCATTACTCACTCACACACACACTACACACACCCATACACACTCCTTTCATCCCCTCACTCACTTCCTCTCCCTCATCTCCATCCTGCCAGCTGCCATCTTTCCCCACAGCTCAGAAAAAAAAAATGCCAATTCAATTCTTATTCTTTAATCTAGTGTTATTTATATCTGCATGGCTAGAGCGTCCATCCTGTATTCCTTCTCCAATGGGGACTCAATTCAATTAACCTTGAGGTTTGATGAGACCCCTTGTAAAATTATTCTAATTAACAAAATATGTTAGCCCAGAAGCAGTTTCTACTCCTCAGAAATGTCTTGGAGAATGTTCTGGTGTGTCTAAATATGCGGTGTAGCAAGTCAGTGGTTCCTACTTATAGGTACCGAGGTTGCATTGCTGTGTCCATGGGACAGCAGTAAGCTCACATTAATGATGCTGCCTTTATCCCTGGCCTCCTGGGTCCAGCGCAGAGATGCAGATACAGAGGTGCTTCCTGTTAAATGTTGTTGGAAGACTGAATTAACATAAGTAACTTTTATGCCTTTATGTAACCTGACATCATCTCCTATTACACTGAAAATGTTATTCTACTTAGATGATATTTAAAATTCTTCCATAATGGAAAACAAAACTAAATGAAACAAAAAGCATGGTTGAAAGAGTTTATGGCAAATTAGGGAGGACTTGGCTCTGAATTAAGTTTTTCAGTCCCTGCTGTATAGAGCAAATTGTTAGAATCAGCATTCATAATTGAGCTTCAACAAAGGTTTTGTTTTACAATTTGCTCTAAGGTAATTAGAAAAATGTGCATGAAAGCATGACAGGTATAAATCATAGGTATATTCATCTGAATGTATTTTGTATAGTTTATTTTTATAGCTCATTTTGTAAAGCCAAATTTACTGTATTGAAACAGACAATTAAAGAAAGGTAAAGGGGCTAGTATTTTTCCTGCAACTGCAGTGTGCTAAGCACTGCACCAGATCCCGAAAAAAACTCCACCTCAGTCATTCTCCCTGCTCTAAGTATTGCAATGATTATTCCAAGGAGGAAACTGGACTGCATAGAACACTGAGCTTGCGAGATCAATAAATACATTATTTGTTGAACTTCAGTAAGTATAATCACAGAAATTACAACTTATAACAAAAAAATTTGTGGTAGGGACAGGAGTTGAACCCAGTTCACCTGACTGGCACTCCAATTATTTTTACAAGGGCAATTTATATTATTGAATTTTCTTGAATAAGACACATTTATTTACATTTACTTAAGTTAACATTTAATTTTAAATAATATATTTATAGATTATTAAAAAAATACCATTGCTCAGCAAACTAAGACTATATAAGAGCTTCCTTTTTGGGTTATTTTCCTTGGCTAAGTGGAGCCAGATGACTAGAAATTGTGATAAGGCATAGACTGGTTTAATCAAATTGAACTTGGGCACAGATCCAATTTTGTATCTACTGTAATATTTCCTAAGTTAATATTAAAAGTTATTTATATATATATATACACATATATACTTACTAATACAATATAAAAGTTAAAAACAAGTAAGTGGTAACTTATATATGTAACAGAATTTCATGATCAATAACTTGAGAAAATGTTGTGTTAAAGAAATTTAAACACTTCCTTTAAATGATATAGATTCTTATATCTGTTAATATGAGAATGTGCTTTGTGAAACTCCAAGGGTGAAATGGAATTTGCAAAGTCTGCGGTTCTTTTTTATCACAAACATCTTTTATGAGGAACTATTTTTAACTCTTAAAATATAGATGGCCAATATGCTACATTGAAGGAAATATTTATTCATGAAATTATTTAACAGTATTGTATGGTCACTTACTATATGCCAATCATTGTATAGGTATTTGGGTGCAAAATGACTAAAGCAAATATGCTTGCCTTTGTGGAGCTCATATTCTAGTAATGAGGCAGAATATAAACAAGACAAATAAGTAAAACATGTAAGTCTGCCGAAACTGGTTTGGCTCAGTGGATAGAGCGTTGGCCTGGGGACTGAAAGGTCCCAGGTTCGATTCCGGTCAAGGGCATGTACATTGGTTGTGGGCACATCCCCAGTAGGGGGCGTGCAGGAGGCGGCTGATCGATGTCTCTCTCTCATCGATGTTTCTGGCTTTCTATCCCTTTCCCTTCCTCTCTGTGAAAAATCAATAAAAATATATTAAACAACAACAACAACAACAACAAAAAACACATGTAAGTCTTATCCGAAGGAGAAAACAAAAAGTGGAGAAGAGGTTAAAGAGTGTCACAGCAAGCAGGAGGTAATCTTCCAAATAGAGCACCAGGGACAGACACACTGAGAAAGTAGCATTAAAGATTGAGGTGGATATCTGGAGAGGTGTTTTCCAAGCAGAGGGAAGCTCAACTTCAAGATCAGAGGTCTGTGTGGCTAGGGCAGAGTGAGCAAGGGAACAGCCATAGGATGTGAGATCAGAGAAATTTTAAGGACCCAGATCAGGTAGGTCCATGTAGGCTATAGTAAGGGTTTTGACTAAGAATGAAATGGGCATTCCCTGGAGGGTTTGGAGCCCTGAAATAACTACGTCAGTCTTATGGCTTATTTTCTTCAGAAAAGCCAGAAATTGTCAATGGGATAGCAAGTGGGAGGTATTGTAATACCAGGAGGTGATATTATGGTGATTAGTATGAAGAATTCAGCAGTAGAAGAAGTGATTAAAGTCAGATTCTGGATTTGTATTGAAGAGGGAAAGGATACTGGATTTGTTGATAGGTCAGATATTGTGTTTGAGCAATCAAGGATGACTCCAGAGTTTTGGACTGGAAGAGTCGTGACCCTTATTGGAATGGGAAAGACCCCATTCCAGGAGGCTTGAGGAGGGAAGGCTAAATATTAAGAGTTCATTTTTTACTTCTTAATTTTGAGAAGCTTTTTAGGTATTTCTGTGCAGAGGATGATTTTGCCAATGGAATATTAAAGCAGATAGTAAATGTCACCCAGTGCCAAATTGCTCACATAGAGCACATGAGAATTCCAAAATTAGAATGCTCTAAATTTAAGGGGCCAATCCTAATTTATAGAATCTTCAACATAAGTTAAAATTCTATAAACTAACTTAGTGTTACCATGTTTCTGTTAGAAATAAGCAAATAGAAAGAATAAGGGATAAGGAGGTGGAAAAATCTCTATCTCCAACCTTAAATGGTTTCTCATTCATTGCCTTTTGGGTGCTTGAAGGTGGAGTTGATGAGCAAACAGCAATGGTGGATGCTGGATGCTTGATCTGGCTCAGCACTTCCTCTGAAGGTATCCATGTGGAGGCTTTCTTAAGAGCCACGCTGTTGAGCAGCACTTTGTCTTCACATCTTTCATCAATACAGCCCCTAGGGGAATTGTTGGGCACTATAGATCTTCTGCTGTGACTGAGACAGCTCGTGACATTACTTTCTCAAGCTGAAGGACTTCAGTTTTGAAACTGGTGACAGCTAGCCAGAAAAGCCAATACTCTAAGTGAATTTAATAGACTGTTCTCATGCTACTTGGGTTGCTATAGAAACCTTATTAGAAAATATAGGGGATATATATGATCTCCCTTTTAGGCAATATTTTTCTAAACAACTTCAGTGTTTTTATTTGTAGAAAAATGTTTTTAATTGTGAACATATAGAGAAAGTGTATAAAATATAAATTTGAAACTTAAACATTTATTATCAAGCACAAACTCATGTAACAAAGCATGTCAAGGAAAAGAACAGTCCTGGCTATTGAGAAGCTAATCACTTGCCCCTTCCAGCACTTCTACCCCTCAAAAACAAAACAAAGAAAACCAACAACAGCAACAAAATCAATATTCTATTATTCTATGCATTTTCTTGCTTGTGTTCAGCCTTTTATTACCTGAACCATATAATTTAGACTGATTCATTGTATTTTATATATACACATTTAAATAGATACTCTTTATAGGAATATACAATAATTTAACCATTTTACTTTTCACAGGCCTTTAATGTGTGTTTTTTTTTTTTTTAGAATATTACAAGTAATTCTGCCCTGAACATTCAATAGCTGTCTTTATAAATGAGTACTCATTTTTATTTAATATTGTTAGGCCATAGAATGTGCTTATCTTCACACTTAATAGATAACATAAATTTATTTTACTGTAGTCGTTTTGTCATTTATTTTACCAAAGAGGTTGAACCAATTTACATCCCCACCAGAATTGTATAAGAATATTTGTTGCTTTATATTCTCTCACACATCTGAAATGGTCCCTTGTTTTAATATTTGCCATTCTACTTTATGTGTAATGTTACCTCCTTGTCTTTCCCAAATGAGAGTGTGAGTATATTTTCATGTTTATTTGACATTTTGGCAATCAGTTTATGAAGTATTTGTTAGGTCTCCTATTCATTTTCTAATGGAATTTTCTTATCAGTTCCTTAGAGTAAATCTTCATATAACCTATAATTTGTAGCTTAATAAGTCTGTATTTCTGACAGGCCAAAGAAGCTAAGCTTACATTTCTATCTTTGGCTCTTTGCACTTCCATATATATTTTACAATAGAAACAACTTTTAAAAATGAAGATAAAAACTTGCTTTCATTTTCATAAAATTACATTAAATCTACACATAAGTTTGAAAAGTATTGATAAATTTTTACATATTCAATCTTCTAATCCATGGTTATAGTATAGCCTCTACTTGCTTAGACCTTTAATTTCTTCAGAAATGTTTTATCAATTTCTGCCTAGAGGTTTTACACATTTTTGTTAGATTTATTCCTTGATATTTAAATATTTAATAGTATTGTAAACTACATTGGTTTTTAAATTTCATTTTGTCTTTGTTGTTGCTACAGATAAATTCAATTTAGTTTTACATATTGACTTTATATCTAGCAAACTTGTTATATTTGCTTATTCTAATATTTTATCTATAGATAGTTTAGATTGTCTATTAAATCATAACATCTGAATATTATAAGATTTTTTATTCTTAAATTTAAATATTTTATTTAAATTTTATTTATTTGTATTGTCATTCTGTACTGCCTATACCTTCCTTTAAATTGGTTAAAAATATTCATAGTAAGTTCCATTTCATTATTCCCAGGCTCAGAGTGAAAGCATTTAACATTTTTATCATTAATTATACTATTTTTATGGCTTTGTTGCTACCTGCTATCACAATTTTTTTTAAATCCCTTCCATTTCTAATTTTTAAAGATTTTTAAAAATTTTTATAAATTTCTATTGAATTTTACCAGACATTTTTTAAAATATATTGATATAATCATATGAATTATCCTTTATTGATGTAATGAATTAAATTGATTAAGTTTCAAGTGCTAAACCACTTTGCATTCCTGGAATAAACCTAATGTGGTTTGTTTGAATACTACTAGATTTAGGTATTTTGTTTTTAAGAATTTTGAATTCATCTTTATAATTGTAATGTGGGCCGTATTTTATTCTGAAGAAATTGAGAAGCATTAATTAATTTTTTTTTGTTTAAAAATAAAAATTATTCAGTTCAGCTAAAACAAGGCAGGTAAGGAATAAAAAAGGAAAAAGAAAACAGTACAACTATCAAATATATTTAAATAGAGAACACATTAAAAAGATGTTAAAAATTTTACAAATGTAAATAATTTCATACTCATATATGAGGCAAATAACAACCAGAACAATACAGGTGAAATCTTATAAGTATTAAATAAAGTGAAATTTGAAAAACTTTAGTAGAGATACTATTCTCACTAGTTAATAATAAAATGTTTACTCAACTAGGGAAATACAAAATTGTAAAGTTGTTTATACCTCTTAATATAACCTCAAAAGATATAATATTGTTGAGGTATAGAATGTGCTTATCTTCATTTGATAGATAATAAAAACTTATTTTAGTGTAGTGGTTTTGTCATTTTGTCATTAAGGTAAAAATGTGTATGTGTGCATATATAGATATGTATAATATTGGTAGAATACAAGACAGATTTCAACGTAAGCCCTGGCTGGTTGGTTGGAACTTCATTCTGTGCGCCGGAAGGTTGTAGGTTTGACTACTGGTCAGGGCACGCACCTATGTTGTGGGTTTGATACCCAGTTGGGCACATGTGGAAGACAACCAATCTCTCTCTTTCTTTCTCTCTCTGTCTATTCCTGCCTCTCCAGAGCCAATAATAATAATAATAATAAGTAGTTATAGCATAAAAGGAAATCTTCATAGTCTTCTCTTGTTTCTTAGGTCAAGAAACAAACAAAAATAAAATCCAAGAGCTTATATAGTATAATATAAAGTGTATAATTTAATGACTTTCATTTAATGAACACATAATAAATATTATACTTACTTTTTGTAGAACACTTCTTTCCACAAGCATAGCTAACATTAATAAAAAATGACAACACTCTAGCCCATAAAACTAGCTTCAACAAATTTTAAATATATAATATGATGCATACTATATTTTCTGACCATAATTCAATAAAGTTAATAATAAAAGAGGACTAGTTATGCACATCATAATAAGGGGTTTCAACATATTTAAAACTAATTATTAGATCAAAGAAGAAACAAAATACTTCACATCAAAATGTGTAGAATGAAGTTAATGACATATTAAGAGGTTTGACTTTTCTTACTAGTATATTAGAAATCCAAAGATTCAGCATAATGAGCTAAACATTTCATTATAAGAAGTTAGAAAAAAAATAAGCCATAAACACATCAAAATAGAAGTAATTAATAAAGGATAGAAGAAATAAATGAAATTAAAATATTTCACACAAAAGAGAGGAGTGAAAGAGAAAAAAAAATGGTTATTGAAAACTTACCCTAAACAAAAAATCACCAGTCTCAGTTGGCATTGGAAATGAGTCCTTTGTAATCTTTGTAATGAACAAATAGTAGGTAATTTCAACTTATCCTCTTCCAGAGAATTCAAGAGGAAATATTCCAAAAATTTTCGTAATTGGCTAGCATACTCCTATAGATGAAACCTGACAACAGTGGTGCAAGTAAGGAAAGAGAAAACTAAATCCATCAAAATATACAAAAGCCATATCACTTGACCATTTTTTATTTATTCTAAGAATATAGCTTTTCTTTAATATTAGCAAAACGGAGGCCCATTGCAGGAAGATTCCTGCAAGAATACGGCTTCCTGTGGCAGTCTCCGCTGCCCGGACTGCTTTCCATCCTGCCTGCTTCCCTCCCTTATCTGCTACCCTGTTTGCTTCTCAGCATCTTCCCTCCCTTCTGCAGTGCTTGGCTTCCTTCTGTGCTGTCTTCAGTCTTCCCTCTGCACCAGGATATGCAAATTAACCACCATCTTGGTTGGGTTAATTTGCATACTCACTCCTGATTGATTGGTGGGTGTGGCTTGTGGGCAGTAGCAGACGTACGGTGAATTTGCACGTTACCCTTTTATTAGATAGGATGTACTAGTATAATTCACCACATTAAAAGAATTAAGGAGACAAAAATGTGATTTAGGTAGCAGCAAAACATATTCAATAAGTTTAGTATATATTTATAATAAAAAGCACTTTAAACTGAAAATGTAAGTGAGATTTTTCATTTTTATGGAGAGCATTGAAAGATCCTTAATATTTATTATAGTTGCTGGCATATTTTGCAAGATTTACCTTTGGCATCAGAAAAACACAAGATTCCCATGTCTCCTATTCTTGTTCAATTGTAGTGAAATTGATCATCGGTTAATTAACAATGAAATTATTACCCCCAAGTTCTGAATATGATTATTAGAATTAACAAAGAATTGAGCCGAAACCGGTTTGGCTCAGTGGATAGAGCATTGGCCAGCAGACTGAAAGGTCCCAGGTTCGATTCCAGTTGAGGGAATGTACCTTGGTTGCGGGCACATCCCCATTAAGGGGCATGCAAGAGGCAGCTGATCGATGTCTCTCTCTCATCGATGTTTCTGACTTTCTATCCCTCTCCCTTCCTCTCTGTAAAAAATCAATAAAATATTAAAAAAAAAGAATTGAGCAAAATGGTTGGATATAAAAAACAGCATAAAATATCAATTGCATTTCTGTGTAATTTTTAAAACTTAATTACTTTAGAAGCAAAAATCAAATTACAATAAATCTAACAAGAGATAAAGAAAAGATATAAAGGTGAGACTTTTTATTTATTTTGAGGACAAAAATAGACACAGCATCCTGAAGAAAGACAAATGGGGCATTTACTCTTCCAGATATCAATAGGTATTGTAAAGCTGTAGAAGTTGAGATAGCAGTGTATTAGTACATAGACAGATAAACAGATCAATACATAAATGCTGATTCATGCATATGTGGGAAATAAAATCCTGACATATAGTCAATTGCAGGTCATTTGCAAAGGGTGGACTATAAAATAAATAAGAATTTGATAATTAAGTGTTTGTATGGAAAATATTTAAATTGGATATCCCTCTCTCCATAAACCCATATAATAAAAGGACAATCGGGCATTTTGTAGAAAAATATTTAAAATTTATATCTTCATTCCATATTCCCAGATAAATTCCTATTTGGATTGAATATTTAAATTTAAAAACAAATCTATAGAACTTTAAAGGTGATATAGAAACAAAAAAATATGGCATAGAGATAGGAAATTATTTATTAAAGAAGGCACAGAAATCCTACACATTAAGTGAAAGTTTAATAAAAATTATTGTATTAAAATTGAGGCCTTCTTAATGTCAAAAGAGTGAAACACTTGATCATGACTTATTTGAGGACAGGCAGCTGTGTCACAAACCAGAACAAGTTATTTCATTACACATATCAAATATCAGGTTGGTATTCCACAGTTCAATTTGAAATGGCAAAATGTACAATAGACAAATTAGCATGGTTATGGGGAAAAAATTCAAATAGCCTGTAAGTATATGAAAAGATTCTTATCATATTTTTTATTTGTTTAAGGAAATGAAAATTAAAGTCAGACTGAGATATTTCACAATAAGTGAAGGACAAGATAGAATAGAATAGACTTAACTAGACTTGAATCAATTCAAGGAGACTACACTAGACTGGAGAAGACTAGAGTAACTAGACTTGAACAGATTAGAAATACGGATACTATCTGAGCTTGCCTAGATTTGGAACAATGAGAAATATCACTCACTGCTGACAGGGCAATGCCATTCCTACCCTCGTACCATAAAATCTCCACACAGATGCTCTAGGAATGCCTATGGATGTCTGTGATATTGTTTACAGCAGCCGAAAAATAAAAGTAATCCAAGTGGCCATAATTAAGAAAACTGATAAACTTTGGTGTAAACAATAATTCAACAGAGTATTGTGCAGCAACTAACAGGCAGAATTACAAAGTCAAATTATCATGAGTGAACTTCAAAAAAATATCCTAATAAAAGAGTAATATGCAAAGTGATTATCACTCCAACACAAAAAAAGGTTGCCCCCATGTGGTCAAATATGGCCACCACAAGATGGCCGGCAAGGGAGGTCAGTTGTGGACAATCAGTCCAAAATGGAAACCAAAATGGCAAGGGAGGAAGTTAGAGGAGGGCAGTTGCGGGTGACCATGCCTGAAAGGGAGGCAGTTGGGAAGGACCAGGCCTTCAAGGTAGGGTAGTTGGGGGGGACAAGGTCTGCAGGGGAGGAAAGTTAGGAGGAACAAGGCCGGCAGTGGAAGGCAGTTAGGGGAGACCAAAATGGCAAGGGAGGAAGTTAGGGGAGACCAGGCAAGGAGAGGAGGGCAGTTGGGGATGACCATGCCTGCAAGAGAGGCAGTTGGGGGCAACCAGGCCAGCAGGAGAGGACAGTTAGGGGCGACCAAGCTGGCAAGGGAAATTAGGGATGACTGGGCCACAAGGGGAGGGTAGTTGGGGGTGACCAGGCCTGCAAGGGAGGACAGTTAGGGGTGACCAGGCTGGCAGGGGAGGGCAGTTAGAGGTGACCAGACCTGCAAGGGAGGGCAGTAATGGGCAATCAGGCTGGGAGGGGAGCAGTTAGGTTCCAATCAGGCTAGCAGGGGTGTGGTTAGGGGTAATCAAGCAGGCAGGCAAGTGAGTGGTTGGGAGCCAGCAGTCCTGGATTATAAAGAGGGATATCTGACTCCTCGTTAAGGCCCGATTCCAGTTGTCCCAGATTGGAGGCTGAGCTGAGGGACACCCCGTCCCACTCTGTGCACAAATTTCATGTACTAGGTCTCTAGTTATTAAACAAAGTAGGTGACTTACTGAGAAATCTAAATACTAATATTTTTATTGATTGATTTGTTTGTCTATGCATGTGTAGGTATAGGTATATAGTTAACAAAAAAGGAAGAATGAACAATATATTTTCTTTGTGAAATTATCTGGGT
The DNA here is from genome assembly GCA_011751065.1 of Lasiurus cinereus. Lineage (NCBI taxonomy): Eukaryota > Metazoa > Chordata > Mammalia > Chiroptera > Vespertilionidae > Lasiurus > Lasiurus cinereus. Next base: position 2,760,538 of record JAAGEH010000021.1, read on the forward strand.
TTTTACATAGGTGTAGATTTTCTGTTGATAATTGTCTGGTGAAACCTACATGGCTAAGATTTACACAAATTTCAGGAAGGTGATTATCCCTGTGGAGAATGAAAGGGATATGAGCAGGGAATAGCAGACAGTACCCAATGAGAGACTTGTAATGTTAAAACTTAAAACTTTCTTTCCTTCTTTCTTTCTTTCTTTCTTTCTTTCTTTCTTTCTTTCTTTCTTTCTT
>JAAGEH010000021.1:2760773-2940520 GCA_011751065.1 Lasiurus cinereus
CTTTCTTTCTTTCTTTCTTTCTTTCTTTCTTTCTTTCTTTCTTTCTTCCTTTCTTTCTTATTTTTCCCCCAGTTGCCCTCCCCACCTCCCAGTACATACCCTCATCTGTCCCTCCCCACCCCTGCCTTCCCTCATTGCCTTGTATCCACTGTCTATGCCTACACACACATGCATACAAGTCCTTCGGTTGATCTCCTATAAGCCCCTCCTCCCCAACTTCCCCTGCCTTCCCACTGTAGCATGACAGTCTTTTCATTGCTTCTTTGCCTCTGCGTCTGCTTTCCCTCTCCCCCGATTTTTGTCTTTAAAAACATCTTGCCCCTGTAGGCTAGAAATAAACCCACCAGAGCAAAAGAAAAATGATTGAGTCCCAATTTCAATGTCCAATAGCTTTGAGTCCCAGTTTCAATGTCAACTGTCTGACAATGTTAAACTTCTTAACCTGGGTGTATGCAGGTATTAATTTTATATATTGCATTAACTGTATCTTATCTTTTATACATATTCTAATGTATAACATATTTTACAACAACTATTAAAAATAACTTTAAAAAGATAAGAAATGTTTAACAATGAGGCAAAATTGTTAGGGGTGACCAGGCCTGCAAGGGAGGGCAATATTGGGCAATCAGGCTGGGAGGGGAGCAGTTATACAACTACTATTAAAAATAACTTAAAAAAATAAGAAATGTTTAATAATGAGGCAAAATTGTTTTTGCAAAATATTACACAATTCGTTTTATATCAATGGGGAAAAATTCCTACAAGGATAAAATCCAAGCTGTTAGATATTTATATAAATATGCATATAAACCTATTTGTTTCAACATCTCCACTGTTCTTTGTGCTCAGCAATAAGCTGATTTTTTTTTTTACTCAGATTAACATGCTGTTTTTGCATATTGGTATTTTTTCTCCTTCATGTTTCACTGTGAAACCTCTAAATTCTTAGCCACATCTTGCCTCTTTTTCTGTAAATTTGCATTTTCCTATAAGACTAATATTGCCTCCTCGAGAAAGATTCCTGTGAAACCTGTGTCCTGGATTGGTACAATTTCTTTCAGGGTCAGGAGCATCTTGACATATTTTTATGGCAGCATTTTCTGTATGGCATTGCAATTAGTGTGTGGATATTGTTCCCATTTGACCATGAACTATTTGAGGGCAGGAAACTGTGTTTGTTCCTGGACTCCCAGCTCTTAGTACTATTCCCCCATATCCTGTGGGCATCCAGTATGTCTTTGTCCAATGAGTGAAGGAGGGTGGGCAGATACTGATTTTTTTTAGTCCTGAAAATGGCATAAATATGAAAAGTTAAATAAGATATTTTAATAACAGCTTAAGACAATTTGAGACAAAATGTGAAATACTATTTCTCAAATGAATGCCATAACATTAGAACTGTATGAGTTTTCAGAGAAGAAGGTGAGTGACAGCCCAGGTTTGAACCTCAGCTCTGTCATTTCCTGGCTGGATGAATTTCATTTCCTTATCTGGGAAGAATAGATAATTATTCTCCTATACTATGGGTTTGCTGGGAGGTTTAGATGTGATAATGCTGTTGGGTACTGAGCACAGGCTAATGCATGGACCCTTGCTCCATGGAATTTACCTTTCTCAACTTGAGTGCAGATGAAGGCTAGAAAGAGCTGGAGTTTGAGCCAGGGTTAAGACATGGGAACTATTTGGACAGAAAGCAATGTGGTAATTTACAAATGCGGTTACAATGAGAGAAAGGAAGAAAGCAATGAGTCTGGCTTATTGGACTTTTTCTATATGCCAGCTTCTTGACCAGGCAACTTGCTGACATCCTACCATTTAATGCTCACGGCCAGTTCTTTGTGAGATCCTATGGATAGTGTTAATAACCTGGTTATTATTCACAGGAAAGGAGTAAAGGGGACAGTGGATAATATAGACATGCCATTTATACAGCTTTGCTAGGAAGCTACAGGTAACGCAAATTGATGGGTGAAAGGACTGTACAAAGGCAGTTTAGAGACATCTGGGTTCTGTGGGAAAATGCTGACTTGTCAGTCACATCTGGGAGTGAGTCAGTGGCCAGAATATGCATGACCCCTGCAATGGAGCAAAATCTGAGATACTAACTCAGGAACAAAGGGAGTTCTCTCTCTTGGCTCCTGTGCTCCTGGCCTTCTTGCTCTCTTAGGACTACCCTTACAGGGGTATGCTCCCCTGCATTAGCCCACCTAACTCATGGCCATGTGGAGCCCACACAAGGACAGGTAACTTGATCTAGCCTGTTGCCACATTGGACTCAACTCCACCATGGAATAGAAACTGGACACTGGTCCTGCTTTTGGCACTGCTGGATCCCAGATGCACATTTAACAGAACCGATTTAAAAACAATGGGACTAGACAACCTGAGAAATATAATCCCACACAAGTAAAAATCATTTATTCTCTCATGTGTCTTAGAAGTCCCCTTACTAAAAATATTGCAAGGACCACTGTACTCCATTATCCATGGAGGAATCCCACCAATCTGTTTCTCTGGCCACACCACTGCTCACATTTTACAGACCAGAAAACTAAACCTCAGAGAAGCACATGCTTAAAATCTCATAGTTGTGGGAACCAGGCTCCAAACCTCTCTGGTTTCAGTCTTAAGGAGACAGCTAAGACCAAAGAGGAGTCATGAATTTGTAGAAACATCCCTGTGCCTGGCAGAACGAGAAGCTGCATGTGGAGCGATTGTACATGTGCATTTTATTTCCCATGAAATGCCTGTTTATGGTTGTTGGATATCTAGAAATAGATTTTAATGAGAAGGATGGTGTTTTGATTTTCTACATAGAAACACACATGAACTTTGGTGTGCTTAAAATATATAACTGAAAACAGCTGCTCTTCAAAAAATCAAAGTAAGTACCTCTAAATGTGGTTTGCAAGTCTGCTAACAACTTCAAACTAGATATAATGTCATGTTTTTGCAACAAACTGGATGGTAGTAATCAGCGTGGAAAGTTGTCTCTTCTTAAAGGATTGTAGCGGGAATGAAATGTTGAGAAACCATTCCCACTGGGAGCTGAGTTGAAGTCCCCGTCTCAGAGTGGCAAATAGGACTGTGTTTTAAAGGAACCTGGAGTCTTTATTCGTCTTGGAGCCAATTTGCACACTCATGTTTAGCAGGAGTCAGGCATCAGCTGAAATCGTCCCTTCATTGACTCCAGTTTGGTCCCTCTCCGTCAATCTGTTCATGCGAGATGAAGTCTGCTTTGGTGAAGGACAAATGCAAAGATCACCAGCCTGGGCAGCTTTTAGGATCGCAGCACACTGTGTACATCTCTGAAAAAGGACTTGATTAAAATGCAGCAACTAGTCTTTGAAATGTGATGAATGCACACTTGTGTGAATGTGTAAGCACTTATGGGAGAAGCAGCATTTGGAAGTTCTGAGTACTTACTTCAGAATTTTAAATTCCATTTGAGTTAAATAGCTTTTGAGAAACAAATAGATGCTCTTAAACCATAATCTAATGCTTTAGAGAACTGAATAATTTTGGATACAAGTAATTTTTAAATGCTAAATGTCAAAAGTTGGTTAAAAGTTCAGGTGAAACCTGACATGTACAGCAATGACTGGATTCACAGCACCACACAGAAGGTCCATCAGGAATACAACTGCAGTTGTAGAAACAAACCTGAGGCATCCTTGTTCTGACTTCTTTATTTCTTTAATGAATGATGTTTTTAAGTAACTAAGATATCTTAATATATAACGTGATAATAGAGATGTTCATTCTCTAAATTTAAATGATGTGCTGAAATGAAGTTTATTCAAGATATTATACTACATGATCTCATTCATATGTGGAATCTAATAAACATAATAAACTGATAAACAAAATAAGTCCAGAGACATGGGAGCATGGAACAGACTGACCCATCTCAGAGGGAGCCCGGGGGATGGAGGGGAGGGGGCAGAGGGAGGTGAGAGATTAACCAAATAACTCATATACATAGAGGCATAAGCCATGGACACAGACAGTACTGTGGGGAAAGCCTGGGTTGGGCTGGAGCTGGGAGGAGCTGGGTAAAGGAGAGAAAATCAGGGGACATCTGTGATACTGTCAACAACAACAACAAAAAGATCTTGAAATGATGTACTGTGGATTATATTCTATAACTTAGCACTTACTGAAAAGAAGACCTGGTATAGGCCTTAGAGCCCAGCAACCAGAGCTCCTTTCCTGTTCAGGAGTTTTGCTCAGTGGCGCAAGTAGAGACCAGAAGTGCTTAAAAGTAAAAGCTCCGAAAGTGACCCTGAGCCAATGAGATGTGATGGTTGGCAGGAAGTATCCAGCGTCTCCCCAAGGAGGCACCATCCTGAGATACATTCCCTGCATTCCCTGAGAGCATTCACAATGAGCTTGAGCCCTGTGTGTCCACACTGGAAAACTGCTTATTAGCCTACCTTTCTTGATTTCCTCTTTTCCCTTTCTCACTTCCACATAACCTTACAGTACTTTTTGGTGAAGAACATGGCTAGAATGCGGGGTGGGCCGGAAGGATGAGCACCAAAAAGACAATGCACAAAAGTTCCTGGAATCCTTCCTACACAAATTCCTAGAGGCCTCCTTTCTCTCAAAAGGCAGCTGCTGCTGTCTCTATGATGAACCTTTCACCTCCAGCTCTGCCCAGCACTCAGAGTGCTCCTCAAGAAGAATAATGAGCCCTGTAACGATTCTCTGCAGCTGAGAGTCAAACAGCAGCAGAATGGTACCTACAGAACAAGGGAACATTTCTTAAGCACCAGCAGTAACATGAACACAGTGGGATAAGGTCAAACAAAGCAGCAGATGGCTAAGATAATACGTGAGAATCATTTATAACTTTGAAGGAGCTTGCACTTACCCACATTTAAACTAAATACCTAGTGTCAGTCCTCTCAGTTTGAAAGATTTATGATTTTATAGATAGTTTAGTAATCATCATGTTTTTAAAATGGCATCTTAATTTAGAGACACTGTAATAAAGATGACTCCTAATTTGATTTAAAATAATCCCCTTTTATATTAGCTTTTTCATTTCAAATCTCAGCATTTGTTACTGCAGCTGAATGCATAGATGGACCGTTTAATACATAGACACATTTACAACCAACTGGTAGTCGCATATAAGACCATTTCTAGTAATATCCACTAGCATATGTCTTTTGTATCTCATGTCTATGATTAGTCTTTAAAAAGATGAATTATATTTCACTATACATAATTATGTGAAAAATCTAAAATGATAAAGATTCACAGATGTGTGCTGTGAAGATGAGCAAAATTTCAGGTCAAAGAAGGGAAGTCTGTAGTTACATATAACTATATATAACTCATTAGTTATAGTTTCAGCACATAAATTGCAACTCCCATCCCACTCAATGTCCTTTTACATTGTCAGCTTATATTTTAACTATGTTTTTATCAACATGCAAAGTAAAATCTCGAACATTCTGGGGATGGTATAACAGATGGAAGCCTGGCACCCCAGCTTCTCCTTATTGTGCCATGAATGCTCACTACTCATTCAGCACAGAAGACCCTTACCCTCCCAGACAGGTAGTGGAGGATGAGGAACATCTTATGCATGAAGTGGAGGGAGCAGGGTAGGAAAGATAGTTCATGCAGAAAGCATCCAAATGATATTGGAGAGGCAGGAAAGTATGTTGAAACAGTGTTTCTCAGTCATTTTTTTATATAATATTAAAGACAGAACTATATTTTTAGGGTGTGAAGGGACATACAAGAGGATATTTGAGGTATATAAAGGTGTGTTTTTTTAAAATATATTTTATTGATTTTCTACAGAGGAAAGGAAAGGGACAGAGAGTCAGAAACATCAATGAGAGAGAGATATCGATTAGCCGCCTCCTGCACACCCCCACTGGGGATGTACCAGCAACCCAGTATGTGCCCTTACCCGGAATCGAGCCTGGGACTCTTCAGTCCACAAGCCGACGCTCTATCCACTGAGCCAAACCGGTCTTGGCAAAGGTGTTTTGTAACAATATTATTTTTTTGATCTTGCTATCTAATAAAAGGGTGATATGCAAATTGACTGTCACGCCAACACACAAGATAGCTGCCCCCATGTGGTCAAAGATGGCTGCCCCATGTGGACACAAGATGGCCACCACAAGATGGTCAGGAGGAAATGGCAGTTGGGAGGAACCAGGCCTGCAGGGGAGGGCAGTGAGGGGTGACCAGGCCAGCAGGGGAGGGCAGTTAAAGGCAATCAGGCTGACAGGGGAGCAGTTAGGCATCTATCAGTCTGACTGGGGAGTGGTTAGGGGTGATCAGGCTGGCAGGCAGAAACAGTTAGGGGCAATCAGGAAGGCAGGCAGGCGAGCAGTTGGAAGCCAGCTGTCCTGAATTGTGAGAGGGATGTCTGACTGCTTGTTTAGGCCCAATCCCAATAGGGCGGTTGTACATCCCTTGAGGGGTCCCAGATTGGAGAGGATGCAGGCTGGGCTGAGGGACATCCCCCTCCTTGTGCACAAATTTTGTGCACTGGGCCTCTAGTTTTATTATAGTAAAATCTAAAGTATTAGGATGATATTTATTACTTTTTTATTATATATATATATATATATATATATATATATATATATATATTTCAGAGAGGAAGGGAGAGGCAGAGAGAAATAGAACATCAATGATGAGAGAGAATTATTGATTGCCTGCATGGCACACACGGGATTAAGCCCACAACCTGAGCATGTGACCTAACTGGTTCACAAGTCAATGCTCAACTACTGAGCCATGCTGGCCAGGCTAATTCCTTAGTTTAGATAAAACTCTACACATGTGACTTTTAAAACTGTAACAAAAAACTGGAGCTTGCTTTCATGAAAAATATTTTTATTTTAGACTTGCAGATTGACAGGGTGACATTTGGTTCCTCAAACACTCTTTAATGGTCATCTCAGACTTTTGAATGCCACAACATACAAGAAATTAAATAACATTTAAACAATTTTTATGATCATTTTAATTTTTATAGTAATTGAAATTATAATTAGGAAACTTAAAACCCTTTCCTTCTTTTCATTGACAAATGTAATGTTGAAATTTCTGGTGATAATGCCAATTGGTATGTAACTCAGTAAAACTTTTCTATATAAAGTATTCTGAAATAATAAGAATGTAGAATTTGTAGAATGACTTGAATTACTACTAGTTAATATACTACAGCCAGCTTGGATGCCACTAAAAATGAATAGCAGCCACAGGCAGACACGTCACATGTGTAAAGATAATCACTGTAACTTGTTCCTCCTTGCTTTCTTGATTTCCCACTCCCACTCCACCCCACCCAGTATTGCCCTGGGAACACTCAGTGTGCTTCTCTTTACCTGCAAAAGTAGCTCTTCAAGCCCTTTCTTATGATGGACTGAGGGCACAGTTCCTTGGACCAGTTCAGAAGCCTTAAATTTCTCATCTTGCTATCTGTCAAGGGTCTGTGGGGCATAGTGTCAGACCCCACTATGATCAGGCATCTTTCCAAATAATCTCTAGTGGTTTTGCTCACCTCAAGGCTGTAAGTGTCAGGCCTGCGAGATATAGACAAATTTTAAAACCTCACCTAGGCTTTCCTATATCTTAGATAATCCATATCTTTCAATTTACTTACAACAATGGTTGGAAAGCTCCATGTTAGAGGATAAGATAAATGTACATAAAACTACATGATAAAAGTATGACAGAGAGTGTCAATTTTGACAATGATATAGACAAATATATCACTAATTACTTTTCTTTTCAGAGGCCAGGAGTAATTCTGATGTATAGTTAAAGGCATGAATGGAACTGATTGGACACAAATCTAATTTCATTAGGAACAAAATAAGGAAACTTAAACAATTCAAAAAATAAAAAATATATATATTTCCATCATCCCTAGCCTTTTTGGCTCAGTGAAAAGGGCCTTGATTCAATTCCAGTCAAGGGCACATACCATGGCTGTGGGTTGGGATTATGCAGGAGGCAACCAATCAATGTTTCTCTCACATTGATATTTACATCTATCTTTCCCTCTCTCTTCCACTCTCTTTCCAAATCAATGGAAAAATATCCTTGGGTGAGGATTAAAATATATACATATATTTCCAATCATGTATAAAATATGACCTAAATTTATAGTATGCATAATAAGTGTGTGATCTTCTTGATCCTCATAAAATCAGAAAATGCACGTGATTAATTATGTTCCAAGCCTGAATTCATATTCTGATAGTTGTGAATTCATTAGTGAGCAGCATTTTTAAAGAAAAGTTAGGATAGAAGTTTTTATCTAATTTAGAAATATCTATCAATTGCCTTATACCACAATGTTTTTCTGATTTGCAAAATCAAGAAGAATTTTGAGACCACAAAAAATCATGAAGTTAAAGTAAAACATATTTAATAGGAAACATGGTTTTGTCACTTAGATAGCATGAATATCAGTCTTCTAAACATACTTTCTAACATTTTCTGTACATAGCAATGCACTAATCAAATAAAACCCAAGCCTTTTCTTAGCCTTAAATGGCTCTTTCTAGAAAGGATGAAGTACATAAAGGCACCTTGTTATTGGAGGAGTTAAGAAAGAAGTCTACAAATATCAATTTGGAAAATTATTGGTTCTTTTGCTTTGTTCTTTAATAGAACCTTTGGAAGACATGGTGGTGATTAAGCAACTTTAAAAAAAATAGTAATTGCAACACAGGTGAAAATAATGTAAATAAATGGGTCTTTATATTCCACTGCACAGAAAAATTGTAAATGGCTATCAATACAAATTAGTTGGGGTTAATAGTTCCATTATTCTCAAGTATCTCCAGAACTAAGAAAATGTTCTTCATCCCACTACTGAGAGCAGGAGTCTGCATGGGATGCTACCCACCTTTATATATCTAACACCACAGGACTCTCTGTCATCTGCTTTAAGTTCCACTCCACTGGGGGGAAAACTCTTAATAAGATTTCTTTGAAGGATTGAAGTACTATATACCTGTATTTATATTATAGTAAACAAGAAAATTAGAAGATCTCCTAAAGTAAAATTCATATTTTGGAAAGCTAAAGGTGCATTCTGATTCCTAAAGTTTCTAGAATATTTAATTTAATCCCATTTTTAAATTCACTGGGGTGACATCTACATTAATAAAAGAGTAAGATGCTGCTGAAACAGGTTTGGCTCAGTGGATAGAGTGTCAGCCTGTGAACTGAAAGGTCCTAGGTTCAATTCTGATCAAAGGCATTTACCTTGGTTGTGAGCATATCCCCAATAGGGGGCGTGCAGGACGCAGCTGATCGATATTTCTCTCTCATCAATGTTTCTAACTCTCTATCTCTCTCTCTTCCTCTCTGTAAAAAAATCAATAAAACATATTAAAAATAAATAAAAGAGTAAGATGCAAATTGACCATACCTTTGCAACATCCACCAGCCAATCAGAAGTGAGTATGCACATTAACCCAACAAAGATGATGGGTTAATGTGCATACACAGGCACAGAGCAGCTGGGGCCCAGGTGGGACACTTGTGTCATCGTCATAGTTACAATGCAGGTGCTTGTACCACCTAGCCACTCTGGGGCTCTAGGCAGCATGGGAAGGCAGAAAGGGGCTCTGGGCAAGAGTGAAGGTGGTGCTGGCAGCCAGGGAAGGAAGGCCCATTCTTGTACAAATCTTTGTGCCTCAGGCCTCTAGTTGATTAATAAAATTATTTAAGTTTCAGGTATCCAATTCTATAACACACAATCTGTATATTGTATTGTGCATCCACCTATCCAAGTTAAGTCTCCTTCCATAACTATGTATCTCCCCTCTACTCTCTCCTACCTTCTACCCTTCACCCCAACTTTCCTTCTGATAATCACCATACTACTGTCTGTCTATGAGGTTTTGTGTGTGTGTGTGTGTGTGTGTGTGTGTGTGTGTGTGTGTTTGCTTAATTCCTTTACCTTTTTCACCCAGCCCCCTTCCCATCTAATAGCTGTCAGTCTGTTCTCTGTATACATGAATATGGTTTCATTTTGCTTATTAGTTTATTTTGTTTATTAGATGCCACACATAAGTGAAATCATATGGTATTTGTCTTTCTCTAAATGGCTTATACCCTTAGCATAATACTCTCTAGATCAATCCATGCTGTCACAAAGGGTAAGATTTCCTTTTCTTTGATAACTGAGCAGTATTCCATTGTGCACATGCACCATGATATATTTTTGTTGTTGTTGTTAAACATCATGAAGTAATATTTTTTCTATTGATCCTTAGAGCAGAAAGGGAAAAGGGGGGAGTGGGGAGAGAGAAAAAACATTGATTGCTTCCTGCCCTGGGGATAGGGATCAAAGTCAAGGTGCCCTTGACTGATGATAGAACCCTAAACTCTTTAGTATGCAGGCCCACTCTCTAACCACTGAACAACACTGACCAGGGCTGTACCACCACATTTTTATCCACTCTTATACTGATAGGCACTTACAAATTTTGGCTATTGTAAATAGTGCTACAATGAACATAAGGGTGCATATATTATTTCAAAAAGAATTTTGGGTTTCTCCAGATATATTCTCAGAAATGGAATCAATGGGTCATAAGGCAATTCCATTTTCAATTATTTGAGGTAACCCCATGCTGTTTTCAACAGTGGCTGTCCCATTCTGCATTACCACCAACAGTGCACAAGGATTCCTTTTTCTCCACATCCTTACCAGCACTTGGTGCTTGGTATATTGATAATAGCCATTCTTATAGGTGTGGGGTGATGTCTCATGGCTTTAATTTGCATTTCTCTGGTGATTATTAATGTTGAGCATCTTTACATATGTCTACTGGCCATCTGTATGTCCTCTTTAGAGAAATGTTTATGTCCTTTGTCCATTTTTCAAAAATTGGATTGTTTTTTTTTTGGTGTTGAGTTGTATGTTTTTTCATAACTTTTGGATATGAACTTCTAATCAAATGTGTCTTTGGTGAATATGTTCTCCCATTCAGTGGGTTGTCTTTTACTTTGCTGATGGTCTGCTTTGCTGTGCAAAAACGTTTTACTTCGATATAGTCTAATTTGCTTCTTTTTCATTTTGTTTCCCTTGTCCAAGGACATATATCAGAAAAAAAAATATTGCTAAGAGAAATGCCCATGATTTTACTGCCTGTGTTTTCCTGTAGGATTTTTATGGTTTTAACTCCAACATTTAATTCCAACATTTAAGTCTTTAACCCATTTTGAGTTTATTCTTATGTGTAATGCAAGAAGATGGTCTAGTTTCATTTTTTTTGCACATATCAGTCTAATTTTCTCAGTATCATTTACTGAATAGACTATCTTTACCCAATTGTATGTTCTTGCCTCCTTTGTCAAATACTAATTGACCATAAAAGTGTGGGTTTATTTTATGCTTTCTATTCTGTTGTACTAATCTGTATTTGTGTCTATATGGTAGAACCATGCTGTTTTGATAATTATGTTCTGTAATATAGTTTGATATGAGGTAGTGTGATTCTTCCAACTTTGTTCTTTTGCCCAAGATTGGTCTGGTCTTTTGTAGTTCCACATACATTTTTATAATATTTGTTCTGCTTCGTAAAATATGTCCTTGGCATCTTGATGGGAATTACATTGAATCTATACATTTAGGTCATGTGGACGCTTTAATGATGTTACTTCTTCCTGTCTATGATCATAATATAAGTGTCCACTTATTTGTATCTTCTTCAACTTTTTTCTTCATTATCTTATAATTTCCTGAGTACAAGTCTTTTCCATCCTTGGTTGAATTTATTTCTAGATATTTTTTATGCAATAATAAATTTTATTGTTTTCTTAGATTACCTTTCTGATACTTCATTTTTGGTGTGTACAAATGCCACTGATTTTTGGATATTTATTTTTTATCTCTCCACTTTCCTGATTTCATTTATCAGATATAGTGTTTTTTTGTTTGTTTGTTTTGTTTTGTTTTTATTTTTGTAAAATCTTTAGGGTTCTCTCTAGTATTATGTCATCTGCAAAGAATGAGAGTTTTACTTTTTTCTTTCCAATTTGAATGTCTTTTCTTTCTTATTTTTTCTTCTTATCTAATAGCTGTGGCTAGGGCTTCTATTGTTATGTTGAATAAGAGTGGTAAAAATGAACATATCTGTCTTGATCTTCATCTTAAGGAAAATACTTTTAGTTTTTGCCCATTGAGTATGATGTGAGCTGTGGGTTTGTCACAAATAGTCTTTATTATAATGAGATATGATCCTTCTATTCCCAGTTTGCTGAGAGTTTTTATCATAAATAGGTGCTGAATTTTATCTTGTGATTTTTTGTATCTATTGATATGATCATGTCTTTCTCTGACTGGCTTAATTCACTTAGCATAACAGGTCCATCCATGTTACACAAAGGGTAACATTTTATTGTGTAAATGTACCAGAGTAGCATTTCATTGTGTAAATGTACCACAGCTTTTTTTTCACTCATCTACAGATGAACACTTAGCTATTTTCAAATCTTCTTTATTATAAATAATGCTGCAATGAATAAAAGGATAATATATTCTTTTGAGTTAGTGTTTTGATTTTCTTAGGCTAAATCCCCGAAGTAGGAATCACTGGGTTATAAGGCAATCCCATTTTTAACTTTTTAAGATAACTCCATGTCGGCCCATTTTGTTTACATTTTGTGTTTGTTTTTATGTATTAGGTAGATCTGCTATGACTCCAAGTCTTGGTAGGGTGGCCTTATGTTGGTAGGTGTCCTGTGAGACCCTATGGTATAGTCTTCTTGATTACCTGTGCTGGGTGCCCTTGAATTTCCCTCCTGTGGGTTATGTGGGCCCTCCTTTTCTAAGTGAGTATTGATTGCTGTTGGCCCATTCATTTGTGGGGTTGACTTTCAGACTGACTGATTATGAAGATAAACCTTGACCACAGTATAAGAGGTGCTGTGCAGATGTTGATCACATGAAGCCTTAGCAAAGTCTGGTACCTGCTGAAATCTCCCTTTGCATCTGCCACCTGTGAAGCTAAGTGGATCTTACCATAATGTTGTCTGAATCTGGCCACTGGATGTGTTGATTCTTTTGGGGACAAAGTTTGGTGCAGGCCAAAATGTTGCCTATGACTGGCACTAAACAATCTTTTTGGAACTACAAAGTAATCTACAATTGTGGTTACCTCTGCTGTGTCTGGGTATGTGCAGAAAGGATCAAGCTACAGACCAATGCTGGCTTTTCCCATAACCAGGCCTGTAAGTAAGTCAGCAAATGTCCCTAGGAACCTAGAGTCTTCCTTTGCCAGTCTCTGGCTGCCAACTGTCTATTAGGCTCAGTCTTTGAAAGATACTCATGTTGCATAAAATAGGTTTTCAGTGAGTCACCAGGTAGAGGAAAGAGGCATTAACTGGACCTATACTAGTTCCAGGGTATACCAAGTCTAGTTGCCACCCCCTGGGTGATCGCATACCTACAGTGAGTCCAGCAAAGTTTATCAGACCCAAACAGACCAAGATTTGGCCTTGTGAAGAAAAGGCTTTGCATTGGTTGGGCATTCAAGGGAAATAATTCCCTGTTCTGGAGCCATCCAACCCAGTCCATCCCAGCTTCTGCCAAGAGACCAGTCATAACAGGGCAGGGTCAATGGTAGCCTTCTCTTCCTGGTGGACAGAAATCCTGCTGATTTTCATAGCCAGATGTTATGTAGGCACCTATTCCTAGCTCTTTGCCATTGATGAGGAGCCTGGCTTACAGTCAAAATGCCATGCTTCTCAGGGAAAACATTTGCAGCTGAAATATCCCTCCAGAATCTTAGCCACAACCATAGGAATCTCCACAATTCCTACCCATCTTAATGTGGCTTCTTTTGTAAATCCTTGGTTATAAGACTTCTCTTCAGCTAGACTTCTCTTGGTTATTCATTTGATTGTTCTATATTTTGCACTTCCCATTTGGTCCTGGGAAGAGGTAAGGGTAGTTTCCACCTACTCCACTGCAATTTTGGATCATAATTAAATCCCACATTTAGTACTTCGAGGTTCATGGATTTTATTGTAGTTTCCTCCCTTCTGAAGTAATTCAACATCTTGATAAATCTTTTGTTAATTGGGTATATGTAGACTGTCTGGAGTCTACTAAGATCATTAATGGAATAAAAGATATATTAATTTATCATGAATTATTTAAATGATTTTAAAGTCCACATTTTAAGATATCTGGCCCATTGAACCTTTGTAGTTAGTTTTTATATGTATACTAAAGGCCTGTTGCATGAAATTCATGCAAGAGTAGGCCTTCCTTTCTGAGGCTCCTGGCACTGGCTTCTCTCCAGCACCTGGGACCTGGGATTCCCTCACAGCCCCAGCTTCATCCAGAAAGTTGTCCAGAAGGATGTTGGTTCTAAATAGCATATCATGCTTTTATTATTATAGATATTTTTATTGATTTCAAAGAGGAAGGGAGAAGGAGAGAGAGATAGAAACATCAATGATGAGAGAGAATCATTGATCAGCTGCCTTCCACGTGCCATGTACTGGGAATTGAGCCTATAACCCAGGATCTTTCAGTCCACAGACTGATGCTATATCCACTGAGCCAAACCAGCTAGGGCTGTAGTTACCTTTGAATAAGAAGTATATATGATGTATATTATGCAATATATAGTACAATCTATATCATTCGTGTGAAATTTTTTATACAGAAGGCTTCCCATTTCATTCCACCAATATTGTTTAAATACTAACTGTATACACAGCATTATATATTAATACGGAGTGAGTAGGAACTGTAGCCCTTGTTTTGGAAGGCATAAAGTCTAGTATGTATAGAAAATTTGAAAATGTGAAACTGTTTAAAGAGGAATTGATCAAACTATGCAAGCAATTGTATAGCATTGAATCTTAGCCCGTTTCTGACATTTATTGGACATATAACTTTGTCTAGCCATAACCTTTCCTGGAGCTAGATTTCTAGTCCTCAATAGACTAGTAAAAAGAGCTCCATTCAGGAAGACACTGTAGATATATTGGGTCTACATGGTACCTGGTTTGGAGTAGCTTCTCAATAAGTTACTTATCCCTTCCTTCCCTCAATCCTGCTAAAACATCACACAAGAAACTTCAAATGTCTGTGTATTTCACTAGAAAATCAATTCACATTCCTAAGCAAGGCCAGAGACAGAAACTGCAGTGAGGATTGTCTCAACTTCGCCTGGAATATATAAGGTGTAACAACTCACTTGAGAGAAACATGTTGTTCAATGGTGCAGTACAGTGTCAGTGATGACCAAGACACCAGTACTTAAGTCCACAAATGTGTCTTTATAAGCATGATTTATGCCAAGACATCCAGAATGTTTCCTGGGTAGAAATGCCCCTCGCTCTCCTGTATATTGCAGTACAGCTTGACCTAAAGGGAAAATAACACTGAAATCTGCCAAGTCCTGGACACAAGAAGTTCCAATTCAGTGTTTTAAATCGTGAAGCCAAGGAACTGGTGAATTATGGCAACAAATTATCATGTTGTTCATTAGTGGTAATTAGTGCTCAGCCCTGAAAGAAAATGGTAATCAATGTCTTAAAATGAGAAAACCCACATTGACTCCTTGTGGGTTCAACTGCAAACCTTCCAGCATGCCTTGCTTTCCAGGGGAAGAAGAAAGGGACAGAGGGAGACCAGATGAATGTACTGCAGAGAGATGAGCTTTCAATCCTATGGAGCTGCTGCAGGGCTTCTGTCAGGCAGCGGGGCTCAGTTCCAAAAGCCTAGATGCTTTCTGTTCCCAAGGAGATAAGAAGGTTGTGTTGGAAACTCTCCCAGAATATTCAAATTGTTTTCAGGGACAGGAGCTTGGGCAGACAGGAAAGTGTGAAACCAATGGAGGCAGAATGGCATGGAATGGCCTGAGGAAATACAGCCCCCAAGGTGACAGTGTGTCTGCTCCCCAATCCCCAATGTACTCAGAGCCAACTCAGACCCCATATGTGGCTGAGTGTCAGGAAACTGAGGCCCATACTCTGCCTTGTGAGAATTGATTTCACTTTGGATGAGTCAGAATATCATAAAATTGCACCTTCTTTGTTAATTCCACACTCAATATTGATGACATGTAAACTGCCAGACAGATTATCTCCATTTTGTGTTGGTCACAATTTTTTACTCTGGAGATAACCTCTCATGTCAAGAAACGGATTTTTGATTGTAACTTGATGATCTCTGGTTAACAGGTCAAACAGGCATTCTGAAGAACAATGTTAACATCAGGTTTACTAGTGAGTTTCTTGACAACACCATAGTCACTTAAGTGTGGTGATGGCAATGAGATTTTCTTGCCACTCCATCATGGGAACAGAGAAAGGAAACCAGTAAGCTTTCAACCCTTCCTGAGTAGATGCACTGACTTCATAATGGCAGTAAAATGAAATCCTTTTACAGCAGTGATTGCTATTGTTGGGATAGGATGGTGAATTTTCCTGCTGATTTTTCCATTTTGCATGGGTAAAAGAGGTGAACCTAGTTGTATTTGTTATTGCTATGGTGACAGATAAAGGACAATTAAAGTCTTTAATGCCTCCCTAACTTAGAGTTATGAGTCTTTAAATAGTTCTGGTGTTTAGAATATGTGTTTTTTATTAACAGTCTATTTTTAAACCGGTTTTAGCTTAAGAGTAAAATTGAACAGAGAATACAAACTTCCTTATGTAACTCTTCCCCCTCCACACATACACAGTTTTCCCTTTTACTGTAATATCTTACATTGGTGTTGTGTTTTGTTATAGTTGCAGAGCTAATATAAATACATTATTACAAGTGAAGTTCACAATTTACATTAGGTTTGCTTTTTCTGATGTACAATCTATGGGCTTTACCAAATGCATAATGTCATATATCCAGTATTACAGTATCATATAGAATAGTTCATGGCCCTAAAAATCCACTTATTTATCCCTACTTTCTTACCTAAAGCCTTAGATAACCACTGATTCTTTTACTGTGTCTGTAATTTTGCATTTTCCTGAATGCCAAATAGTTGGATTCATAGAATATGCTGCCTTTTCAGATGTTTTTATATCACTTAGCATTTTAATAATTAAATCATTTAAGCTTATTCCATATCTTCCTGTAACTTAGTAACTCATTTCGTTTTATCATTGAATGTAAGGATATACAATAGTTGATTTTCATCCATTGGCCTATTGGAAGACATCTAGGTTGTGTTCAGTTTCAGGTGGTTTGATTATAAAGTTACCATAAACATTCACATGCAGGATTTTAAGTGGACTTTAATTTTCAAAAAGTTGATGTAAGTACCATAGAGCAAAATTTCTAGATTGCATCATCAGGCTAGGTATAGCTTTGTAAGAAACTGCCAATGTTTTTTCAAAAGTGGCCTGAAGATGAATGAGAGCTCTTATTGCTCTGCATCTTCACCAGCCTTGTTATTGTCAAGTTTTTGGATCTTAGCTATTCTAATAGGTGTATGGTGGTATCTCATTGTTGTTTTAATATGCAGTTCCCTAATGACACATGATTTTGAGCACTTTTCTTATGCTTTTGACCACTATATGCCTTTTTTGTTGTCTCTTTTGTTCTTTTTTCAAATGGAGTTGGTTCTTTTTATTTTTTTAAGTAAATCTTTATTGTTCAGATTATTACCGTTGTTCCTCATTTTTCCCCCCAGAGCACCCCTCCACCTGGTTCCCACTCTATTCTCTGCCCTTACCCACCCCCACTATCCTCATCTAAAAGTATATAATTTTTGTTCAATCTCTTCCCGAACACCCAACACCCCTTTCCCCCAGAGAATTGATTGTCAGTCCACTCCCTTTCTACGCTCCTTGTTCTATTCACCAGTTTATTCTGTCTATTAGATTTTTATTCACTTGATTTTTAGATTCACTTGTTCATATGTATTTGCTGTTCATAATTTTTATCTTTACCTTTTTCTTCTTCTTCCTCTTCTTAAAGAATACCTTTCAGCATTCCATATAATACTGGTTTGGCAGTGATGAACTCCTTTAGCTTTTTCTTATCTGTGAAGCCCTTTATCTAACCCTCAATTCTGAATGATAGCTTTGCTGGGTAGAGTAATCTTGGTTGTAAGTTCTTGCTATTCATCACTTTGAATATTTCTTGCCACTCCCTTATGGCCTGCATAGTTTCTGTTGAGAAATCAGCTGACAGTCGTGTGGGTAGTTCCTTGTAGGTAACTGTTTTTCTCTTGCTGCTTTTAATATTCTCTCTTTGTCTTTTGCCGTTGTTATTTTAATTATGATGTGTCTTGTTGCAGTCCTCTTTAGATTCCTTTTGTTCAGGGTTCTCTGCACTCCCTGGACTTGTAAGTCTATTTCTTTTACCACGTGGGGGAAGTTTCCTGTCATTATTTCTTCCAATAGGTTTTCAATATCTTGCTCTCTTCTTCTGGCACCCCCATAATTCGGATGTTGGTACACTTGAAATTGTCCCAGAGGCTCCT
The DNA here is from genome assembly GCA_011751065.1 of Lasiurus cinereus. Taxonomy (NCBI): domain Eukaryota; kingdom Metazoa; phylum Chordata; class Mammalia; order Chiroptera; family Vespertilionidae; genus Lasiurus; species Lasiurus cinereus. Next base: position 2,779,235 of record JAAGEH010000021.1, read on the forward strand.
CACACTATCTTCATATTTTTGGATTAATTTTTCTTTTTGCTTTTCTGGTTGGGTGTTTTTTGCTTCTTTGTATTACAAATCTTTGACTTGATTCTTGTGATTCTCTAGTCTGCTATTGGATCTCTGTATATTATTCTTTATTTCAGTTAGTGTATGCTTAATTTCCAATTGACCCTTTTTCATATCCTCAAGTGTCTCACTAAATTTATCAGCAGTTTCTATATAATTCTTATAAAACCTTATAATTGTGGTTTTGAACTATATATCAAGTCATTTGCTTTTCTCCATTTCTGTCATGTGTGACCTGTTTTTTTGTCTCCACATTTTGGCTGCTTCCCTAGTATTGATAGAATGGCTTTATATGCTAGGCGTCCTATAGTGCTCAGTGGATCAGCCTCCCCAGTTACTTGAGGTGAACTCCTTTGGTGCACCCCTTTGTGGCCTGTGTTCACAGTCTTGTTGTAGTTAAGCCTTGATTGTTGTTGGTATCACTGGGAGGAATTGACCTCCAGGCCAAATGGCTATGAGGATCAGCTGTGTCTATGATGGGAGAACTTCTGTTCTGGAGACACCCTTATGAGGCAAGATTTGCTTCAGTGGGGCTTTGGTGCTCACTGAGTTTGCCCTCTGAGTGTGTACCTTATGGATCTGAGGAGTTGTAATCTGGATGGTCCCACTCTGACCACTGGGTATACTGGCTCTTGGATCTCCAAGGAGGTGTTAATTTAGCCTCTACCTGAAGCCACCCAGCAGGAGATATGGAGAGATCTGCTGATTCCTCTTCTTTGTTTGGGGTTTGGAAGCACCCAGATGAGGCCCAGCTGTGAAGCAATGCAAGTTGCCGTGGGGCCTTAGGCTTTTTTTTTTTTTGGATGTTCTGGGTCTCTCTGACCCAGCTGCAGTTTGTTAAGTCAGTATGGACTGTAAAGGGCCAGGTCATTCTTTTGCAAAAGCCTCTACACACAGCTTGGGTAGGGTGGGGCCTCAGGGAATCCACAGGGCAGAGCAAACAGCAATGGCTGATCCTTAGCCCTGCCCTAAGAGGCCCCGGGTCTCAGTGTCCCACAATCTCTGCAAGCACATCTGAGAGACTGCTGCCCTTGAGTTCTGCCGACTGCCAGACAGTCCAGTTTCTCCCTATATGAGTCTGGATCCCCAGAGTCTTACCTGGAACTGGAGTTCAGAGAAGTTGGAAGCTGGTTGTCTCCCTCCCAATTGAGAAAGACAACCACGTACTCAGTTGCCAGGAGCGCACATCTGTACCTCCACACTTTACTTTCGCAAATCCTCTGAGTCTCAGTGTGCTTTTCTCTTTCCTTCTAGTTGTAGAATTTCCAGTCAGCCAGCCTTTTCTGTGGTGTAGGATGATGTCCATTTTGTCTTTTAGTTGTAGTTTTGAAGTAGTTATGCAAGGCAGCAATTTCAGGTGTTTATCTATGCTGCCATCTTGGTTTCTCTCCTAGTTCTTTTCTTGTTGAGTTTTAAGAGATTTGAAAAGTATTTTGGATAAAACTCTTTTATCAGACATGTTCCACAAATATATGTCTTACAAATATTTTCTCCAGTCTTTGGCTCACCTTTTTATTCTCTTCAAATTGTCTTTTGTAGAGCAGATATATTTAACTTTAATTAAATCAAAATTTTTAATTTCTTTTATCATGCCTTTAATATTGTGTCTAAAACTAATCATCAAACTTTAGGTCACAGAGATTCTTTCTTAGAAAGTTACTATTAATTTAATTTTTAAATAGATGTAGGCCTATTCAGAGCATTTCTTTCTCCTGATGATAGTTTTTGTAGATTATGTATTTAAAGAACTGCTCAATTTCATACAAATTATAAATTTTCCCTTTATCTTTTAATGTCCATGGGATCAATAGCAATGGTTCCTCTTTCATTTTATTTAAAGCCCTTTAAAAATAATATATATTTATTTATTTTTAAATGATTATCCATAAAAGTTAGCAGCACTATTTAAAATTCCCTCTTTGAATGATAGTTAGAATTTCTCTAGTTTGAGGACTCATTGTAGCAGTTGAGCATGTTGGGAAAAATCTTCATTTCTATACAGCAGTGATGTTCACATGTTCCTCAGGGAATGCAATCATATTGTTGAATTAATGGAGCTTTAAAGGAATTTGAGAAGATGGGAGAAAATCAAATGTAGGCCACTGGAGGATACCTGAAATAATTACAGTGCAGCTCCTGGCTTTATAATACAGTACCAGAGTGGCAGAACCAGCTCACAGAGCTCTCATTTCTATCTAGGGCTAAGTTTTAGTAGCTGTGCTGAGAGCATGACATCTTGACCAAAATATGAAGAATACTTCATAAGGAAGGCACAGGGATTAAATAGAGGTGGCAGTCTTGAGTAGCAGGCATTCACTAAGGAGAGTACTTTCCACCCTGCACAGAGCCTAGTTTGCATGAAAAAATGAATGGATGTTTCCAAATCTTAGCTAGTGCCCATCAGCAGATGAGTGGATTAAAAATATGTGGTATAGATTGAAGTCTCCTGCCTACTTCTGAAGCTTAAAACTCTCTAAGCAAAATTTGTATTATTTCACATTGAACGTAACAGAACCAGCCTCCTGCCTGTGATTCTGTACTAGGTCATAAACGGGCCTAGAGTCATAGTCTTACCACGGGATCAGCTTAGCACCCTTGCATTAGGTTGAAATTAAAGGATATATATATATATATACATTTTCCCCTGAATTAAAAAAAAAAAAAACAAACATAGCAAAGTAAGAAACTGAAGGTTGGCATTTTCCCCCTAATATATTCTCTAATCAGTAGTGACTGATTTAAAAACAAATAGCTAAACAACTTAACGTGGTGAGGTTACATACTCAAGAGCAGGCTTTATAAATATTTAACTTTTCATTTTGTATGTGATACATGAAAAACATTCATAGGAGCTGTGAGGTGCATGTTGAAAGAGCCAAAGAATTTGCATTCAGACAACCCTGAGTTTCAATTGCAGTATTAACACCCTCCCCACCAGCAGATTGTCAACAAGTATTTTCATCTTTCTGAGCCTTGTGTGTGTTTTTTTCCTGTAAAATGTTCAACACATTCACAAACCACAATGTTATTTTGAAGGTTAAATGAAATACCGAATAAATATCCATTTATAAGAGTGAGGGACACATGAGTTGCTTAGGAAGTGAGTTCTTTTTTCCTTCATTGGAATGCTGGGTAATCTGAGATTTTTTACATTTTGCATCATGCTAAGACCCTAATATTTGATCATTCACTGATAATGAGACTCAGGCACTGGGAACTGCGTGGCATCTTTTTCTTTCCAAACTGAGAACACTGTCTTCATCACCCTGGTTCCCCCATGTGGTGGCTCCTCCCCTACAGAGGGCTCTGTCTGAGGGTCCAGCCTTGATCTCCTGGAAGGCCGTGAACAAGAACAGTTTAGTCACAAAGTTGTGTGACTTCTCTTGACTGTTCTAAGCTGCATTAAATAGATTTAAAAAAAGGGGGGTGGTGCCCTAGCCAGATTGGCTCAGTGGATAAAATGTCAGCCTGCAATTGCAGGGTCCTAGGTACTATTCCAGTCAAGGGCACATGACAGGATTGCAGGCTCAATTCCCAGTAGGAGGTATCCAGGAGGCAACCAAGCAATGATTTTCTCTCCTCATTGATGTTTCTATCTCTCTCTTCCTTTCTCTTTGAAATCAATAAAAATATATATTTTTAAAGAAAGGAAAAGGGGGATGGTGGCACAAACCCCTTTGTAGGAATTAAGTGGAGTTGTATCACATAAGTGCTTAATATATTTGGCACCTTGTCAGTTCTTAGTCATAGAACGTTTATTTCCATGCCTCTAAAGTGCTATCCAAAGTCAACCAATAGCAGTGTGAATCTATTCTGCCAATTCATGTGGCAAGTTGATGAATGAATGTGAACACTGTGACCTGCTCTTAGGCTCTGAGCTTAGTTTTTACTGGCCCCATGAGCATCACTTATTGCTTCCCTGCTCCCCCAGAATCCTCCCCATGAGGGGATTATTGTCACTTGCTCTTGTGGACTTGACATTGGAGTGAAACGTGCCAACAATAGATTAGTGTGTAAGGAAAGGATAACACTTTGGAAACTTGGGAATTACCATGTGGGCTGCTCTTCTCAGGCAGTCACTGGGTTGCCACTGTGCATCAGTAAAAGTTCTAAGACTGCCTTTTTTCACTTTGAATTACTTTGTTCAGGTGAACTTTAGGGGAAAATGTCTAGAAGCTCAAGCCATTGAAAAAACCTCAACACATGCACATGTAGGCAAGAGAAGGTGCCAACAGAGTACTTCATGTCAATGCGTTTCTAGCTCTGAATGCCTGAACTGAAGTGTCTGCAACTTTAAAGTGCAGAATGCCACAATTTGCATTCACATCCATTCTAGCACATACGACTGTACTTTGACTAACTGAGACTCTCGATGTTTGCTTAATTAGAAACAAACTGAAATTTTAGGAATTCTAAAGTCGACAGAATGCAAACATAAATGTCTGCAATTGCTATCATTGAGATATTGGAATGAAAAGAAGGTGATAGTTACTAAAGGCATAGATGGGTCTGAATAGATAAAAATAAAAGATTGGAAAATGGAAACAACTTTCAACAATAAATATTAAAAAAAGAAAGAAAGAAAATGGAAATAGAGAAACTTCTAGGATCAGACTCAACATAATAAGAGTTTGGAAGTTGCCACTCCTATCCTAGTAACAAGTAAAAATGGACAAATTGTAACTTAATGACTTTTCTTGGATTCACCTGCCAACTGAATTTGCATGGTTCATATCACACTGAGAATTCGAGAGAGGTAAATCCAGAGAGTCACAGCTGAGATGTGACTGGAGCAGAAGCCACTAGAACCACACATGGGGAGAAAACATTAAGTGGTAATGTTGACCAATTACTAAATGTTGAGTAGGGAGTAGCATGAAAGGAAGCAAACTCTATTGAGGATCCAATAGCAGGAGTAGGAGAATAATCCTTGTGGACTTACACCCAGAGAGTTCACCATAACAAACACCTACTCCCCAAACAGGGGAGCTTTGGAGAAAGGGCTTATTCCCCGGACAGAGAGAGGAAATTTGCAGAAGGAACCTGGAACATCTTGAGTGTCAGGAAGTAAGGAAGCATTTGACAAAAACATACCCACAACAATGTGGGTTCATCTAAGTGTTCCAGAAGCTATCTGAAAGAGTTCCCAAAGCTGAACAATTTTGAGCAACAACAACAACAAAAAAACAACAAAATAAAGTTGCATTGGACTATAACCCAATGTGTAAAATAAAAATAGATGTGTCTGAAGTGTTACAAATAAGTAATAAATGTGGAGAACGGACAGATATCACCTGCCATATAATATACGTAGCTGGTCTGTCTTTAGAGAGATGTCCCTACTACTTAAATGTTGAGTGCATGTGTTGAGTTTGTTCCAAAGAACACTGTAGAAATGGGGAAGAAAAAAAAAGAGCTTTGCAGCTGAAAACCCTGACAAACATGACCTCCAGTTGGATGACCAAGGTTAGCATTAACAGTGATAAGTCACTTGAAGTGATATGATTATGATGGTATTTGATCTCTGTGGGTTCTTCCCAGAAATGAATTTCCATAGTGTAATCATCAGAAAATTATGATAGAGAGGCATTCCACAAAGTAGCTGACCTGTAATTCTCAAAATTGTTAGTCAGCAAAAACAAAGAAAATCTGAAAAACTGTCATAACCAAAGGAAACCTAAAGAAACATGGCTACTAAATGTCATGACATCTTAGATAGGATCTTGGAAGAAGAAAAGAACATTAGGGAAAATTGGAAAATCTGTGTAAAGTGTAAACTTTAACTAGCAATATATCAATATGAGCTCATGTAATATAACAGCAGGTGAAACATGGTGTGAATACACCTGTATTAGTTTCACAATTATTTTGTAAAGCTAAAATTCTTCTAAAATAAAGTGTTTACTTAAAAACTACAAATAGATGGAGAGATAATATTTAAATCATTATTTGCTCAGTTTTCTTATTTTGGAAAAATTCATTGTCTTTCTTTTACCTCATGCATTTTGTTAAAAATATATCAAATATGTTGAGAATATTCAGCAAAAGTGAAATAAGCCAAGATAAATATCACATGATCTCACTCATTTATGGAATATAATGAACAACATAAACTGATGAATAAAAATAGATCCAGAGACAGAGAAACATTGATCAGATCATTAAACCTTAGAGGGAAGGTAGGAGAAGGTGGGGATAAGGGGGAGAAAATCTATCAAAGGATTTATATGCATGCATATAAGCCTAACTAATGGACAGAGACAACAGGAGGGTGAGGGTGTGGGGGGAGTAAGGGAGTTAGTAGTGGAATAAGGACACATATGTAACACTGTAATCAATAAAGAAATTAAAAAAGAAGACTAGTTAAAGAGAAAAAAAAAGAATATTCAGCAATAGTACTCAACCAATTCAGGTGTGAAGATATTTACTCTTCATGTTCTTTGACTCCTGACATAATAATCATCTAGTTTTACAGAATGTGATTTAGTTGAGGCAAAAAATACTTTGTATGTTGACAAATTGATTGCAGGGTTTATGTGGGATTTCCTAACATTGGAACAAAGAATCTGGAAAACAGTGAGTGACTGCTTTTGAAGTTCTATGAGTCTGAGATTAAAATAATTTAATGGAAACAGAAGTATTTTGTAAATTACAGATTTTAGTACAAATATAAAGGATTATAATTATTTTAATTTATTCTTTCATTAAAAAATAAGCTTTTATAGGTACTTTTTCTCTATTATCCAAGCTGTATACTTTGAATAAAGCTATACCTTTAGTTGTGAAATTACTCAGCTGAACAATTTAACTTTCCTTCCTCAGGCAGCCTCATTGGGGTTTTACTGTGTAATTTTTACTTGATGTTTTCCCCAAATAGATAGCCTGGGAGTAAAGATTGTTGTTGAAATGCCAGAGCCTTTAAAGCTATATCTGAATTGATCAGGTGTTTCAATTTGTCCAACTCTTTCAGTGTCAATTTTGCTAAGGCTATTACTCTGACTTTGCCTGCCTTCCAGGAGCAGGTTGTAGCATCAGATTAAATTTGAGAACTTTTTTGAAATGGTTATAAGCCCTGGGTATTGAGGTCCTACTGGAAGTAAGAGGTGCACCCTTAGCTTAATGATCAGGCCTTAGAAATTTTATTTATTTATTTTGGTTTTGTTTGTTTGTTTTCACTTCTCTTATGTCTTAGAAATTAGATATTCCTGAAAATGTTAGAGGTCATGCATTCTTAAAATATATATATATTTCAGAGAGGAGAGGAAGGGAGCGGGGAGAGAGATAGAAACATCAGTAACAAGAAAGAATCATGCATTGGCTACCTCTTGCATGCCCCTGTTGGGGATCTCTCCCACAACCAGGGCATTTGCCCATGACTGGAATAAATTCTTAGACCTTTCAGTCTTCAGGCAGACACACTATCTACTGAGTGAAACCGGTGAGGGCAAGGTCATGCATTCTTGCAGATAGAATATGTTGTTGGATGTATAGGATATCATCACAGACAGGGTTGCTTCAATTGACTACTTGGTGTCTTAGGTAGGTACTGAAGGATAGAAGGTTGTTGAATATCAAATATGGGGCATGCTAGTTCCTACTATATCTGAATTCTTGAATTCCGTAAAAACATCATACTTAACATAACCTTCCATCCTGTGTCACCTCCTCTATTCTTAGGGCGTGACATCACCATCTATCCATTTGCTCACATCAAAACCCTAAAAGTCCTCTTGGACTCGTCTCTTTCTCTCCCATCCATCTTGCAATAACCAAATCTAGATAATTCAATTGTTCTTAAACATCTATTAGTGTTCCCACTTTAGCTTACTTCCACTGCTATGTATTTAGACAGAGAAATGTTATCTATAAATCAGCTACTGTGATAGCCTATTATCTTTGTCTCTCTGCATTCTCCTTCTAATCTACTTCCCACAGAACAATCAGAGTTATTCTAAAATACAAATGTAGATTTTTTACTTTCAGCAAACCTAGCCATATGTATGATATGCTTGCTTGCTGAACAATCTTTAGTTGCTTTAATGTTAAATGCTGTCTTTCTCACTTGGGTTTTGCAGCTACTGTTAACTATGTCTAGAAGATCTTACTGTTCCTAACTCCATTTACCAACTGCCTCTCCTATCTTTCATTTTCCACCTAATCTCTACTATCCTTTCAAAATCATCTAGGGTATTACTCCACAGAGAAGGCTGTTCCAGCATTCCAAATGCTGTCTACAAAGTCTAGATTATGTATTTATTGTAAATCCTCACACTGTACCAAATACTTTGTCTCTATACTCTACTAACCCTGGAAAAATCTGTAAGAAAACAGACTGTTTATGTTGCAGCTACTTTTTTTAATTAAATCTTTATTATTCAGATTATTACATTTGTTTCTCTTTTTCCCCACCCCCCATAGCTCCCCTCCACCCAACTCCCACCCTTCCCTCTGCCCTTACCTCCCTCCCATTGACCTCATCCATAGGTGTATGATTTTTGTCCAATCTCTCCCTGTACACCCCTCCCACTTTCCCCCTAAGAATAATCAGTCCACTCCCTTTCTGTGCTCCTGATTCTATTATATTCACCAGTTTATTCTGTTGATCAAATTTTTAATTCACTTAATTTTTAGATTCACTTGTTGATAGATATGTATTTATTTTTCATAATTTTTTGTCTTTTACCTTTTTCCTCTTCCTCTTCTAAAAGAGTACCTTTCAGCATTTCATATAATACTGGTTTGGAGTTGATGAACTCCTTTAGCTTTTTCTTATCTGTGAAGCTCTTTATCTGCCCTTCAATTCTGCATGATAGCTTTGCTGGATAGATTGATTATTCTTGGTTGTAGGTTCTTGCTATTCATCACCTTGAATATTTCTTGCCACTCCCATCTGGCCTGCATCGTTTCTGTTGAGAAATCAGCTGACAGTTGTATGGGTGCTCCCTTGTAGGTAATGAACTGCTTTTAATATTCTCTCTTTGTCTTTTGTTCTTGGTATTTTAATTATGATGTGTCTTGGTGTAGTCCTCTTTGGATTCCTTTTATATGGGATTCTCTGTGCTTCCTGGACTTGTAAGTCTATTTCTTTTACCAGATTTGGGAAGTTTTTAGTCATTATTTCTTTAAATAGGTTTTCAGTATCTTGCTTTCTCTCTTCTTCTGGCACCAGCACAATTCTGATGTTGGTACACTTGAAGCTGTCCCAGAGGCTCCTTACATTATCTTCACATTTTTTATTCTTTTCTTGCTTTTCCAGTTGAGTGTTTTCTGATTCTTTGTATTTCAAATTTTTTACTTGATAATTGCCTTTCTCTAGTCTGCTGTTAGGACTCTGTATAATATTTTTTATTTCAGTCAGTGTATGTTTAATTTCTAGTTGTTCCTTTTCCATCTCTAGTTGTATGTTTTCCATCTCTAGTTGGTTCTTTTCATCTCCTCTTGGGTCTCTCTAACTTAATCCAACTTTTCTAGGATATTCTTGAAAAACCTTATAAGCGTCGTTTTGAACTCTATATCTAGTCGTTTTCTTTCCTCCATTTCTTTTGTTTGTGATCCCTTCCCTTGTCTCAGCATTTTCACTATGCCGGGAGAACTTCCGTGTTGGATTCAACCTTATGATACCGGACTTGCAAAACTGCAGAAGCCTCTCTGTTGAGCTTTGGATGGTTGGAGTCTCAGGGCTTAAGGGACCGCCTTGCCTTCCAGTCGGCCCTGCCCACCACAGCACCTGAGTCTCACGTGACTGGGTCATCGCTGGAGTGGACCTTGTGTGCACACGCGCAGTGCTTCTAGACCGCTGCCTTTCTGGCTCCCCTTCGCTCCAGGACCACACGAGTCTGGGTCCCCAGGGTTTCACCCAAAACTGGGGCTTAGTGGGGTCAGAAATGGCACAGTTGGGAGGGGCTGTCTCCTGCCCACTCGCAAAAGCCAGCGGCACAATCAGCCGTCTGTCCTCTGTGTGCAGTGCTGTGCGCACCACCAGATCTTTTGCGACAGCCCTACATTTCCGAGCCCCTCTCCCTTTTCACAGTCCAAACTCCCCCCGTATGAGTTTCAGCTGGATCTGGGGTTTAGTGTTGTAGGATAAGGGGTTCAATGCCTTTGAGAGTCTCCGTTTCCCTCCTGCCAGAGAAAGCCAGCCAGATACTCTGGCACCTGCTCTCTCCATGTGTGTGTCTCTGTACCTCAGCTTTTTGCAGCTCCTCTGGGACTCTGTGAGCCCCTCTCTTTCCCTCTAGTTGTAGAATTTCCACTCAGCCAGCTTTCCTGTGGTTCTGCGTGATGTTTGTTCTGTCTTTTAGTTGTAGTTTTGAAATAGTTGTTCAAGACAGCAGTGTAGGTGTTTACCTATGCCACCATCTTGGATTCTCCACTATGTTGCAGCTACTTCTAATGCCTCACACAATCCCTGGCACAGAATAGGTGCTCAAATCATTTTAAAATAAATGAATGAATAGGTGCATGAATGTATAATTGCAAAATGGGGGATGGGATGGAAAGAGACTTTGCTTGGGGTGATGGGCACATGTTGCTGTGTACCGATGCTGTTTTATGGACTTGTACACTTAAACTATATGGCTTTGCCCTAGCTGGATTCACTCAGTGGATAGAGTGTCATTCTTTAAACTGAAGGGTCCCAGGTTCGACTCCAGTCAAGGGCACATGCATGGGTTGTGGGATCAGTCCCCAGTGGTGGGAGGGGGGTGTACAAGATGCAAATGATCAACGATTCTCTCTCATCATTGATGTTTTATCTGTCTTTCTCCCTCTCCCTTCTTCTATAAAATCAATAAAAATAAAAAAATAAAAACTGTATGGTTTTGCAAACCAATATCACCCCAATAAACTCAATTAAAAAATAGATAAAAACTGAACTCCCTCCACAAATGAAGAAATATAGAAATGAATATACAAAATAATGGGGGAGCAATAAGAGGAAGATCAGGCAGTCAGCATCAAAAAGGCTCTTTAAATTTAAATTTAGGGTTAGGATTTATATCTCTCTCTCTGTCTCTGTTTCGTCTTTCTCCTCCTATACCCTGATCTCTCTCTGTGTGTTTGTGTATGTGCAACTATTAAATGTAAAGGGAGAGGACATAGTGAGGAAAAATCATTAAGAAGATCTCAGTTTCTCTTGACTGGAAAGTAGAGAACACTGAATAAAGGTCAAATACCAGGACTGAAGAGGAACATTGGAACTTTGTCAGGACATCTCAAGGACTATACTAGGGCTGGATGACTAATATGCAGAGTTGATGTTTAATAAACCAACCCCTTGACTGTCTCCTAAACAGTCTTGTACACTTCCAAGTTCAGTCCTGTTGGTGGCAGTGAGAAAGACACCAGGTGTTAGATTAGTGGTGTCAGAACAATCCTTGATTCAGCAACCTTGGTACTTGAGTTCTGGGTAGAAAAGAATTCAGAGTCAAAACTTAAAATATAGGACAAATGTATTTAGTAAGTCCCAGAAGTAGAAGTGAGTGGTAGGAGAAATGAACTCAGGAGGTAACTTACTTGGGTGGGGAAAGAGGACGAAGAAGGAAAAGGCTTGGGTGTGCTGCCAGGAGGGAGAGCACACTGGGTCCTGAGAGCTTTTAAGGGCAGAGAGTTTAGGAGAGGTCCCAGGGATCCAATCTCAATAGACTATTCATCATCTTCCCAAGGGTATCTTTTCAGGGTCCATTGTCTCCATTGATTGGTGGGTTCCAGAGCAAGAAGTTATTAGTCAATGTAGCTGGTCCTGGCAATACCTGCTCAGTTTTTGCTGCTTTTCTGGGCCTGGAGCTGAACTTCAAATGAGGCCTAGACATTATCTCTAAGGAGGGAATGTCAAAGTGTCCAAACCTCATGACCAAGTGATAACCGGAATCCTGAGCAGAGGTTTTTTCCCCCCAGGGATCTTGTCTCGCGAAGCCAAAGAATGAGCTCCAAGAACTAAAAGAATTAAGCAAAAGTGTGGAAAATTTATTACAAGCAGATTCAGACTCCCCTCAGGGGAAATGGGGCCCTGATAATGGACTTCCCCCTTCAAATCTTGTAGTTCAGGGGTATATATTTGCTACAAGCCTGCTCTTTGTCTACCTGTGTCATCACTTGATTGATTCCCTCAATTGTTCTTGCCCAACAACAGAACTTTCCCTGTCTCTATGTGCTCTTTCTCTGTTCCTATGCTGAACCTTATCTGTTTCTATGCATTCCTACACCTTGTTGCTGTAGGTCCTTCCTTGGTTCCCCATGCCTCATATGTTGAGTCCAGAAACATTTTATTATTTCTGCTTGCTTGGTTCCTGTGGTTAGGCTGCTCAAAGTGCCATGTCTGCCCCTGCCTATGTTCCACCTGCCTTTGTTTTCCACTGGACCCCTGGCCTGTCTGCCTGCATGTCACATTAACCCTCTCACAAAGATATGGTATGTGAGGAAAGATTACCCTGGAGGTGAAGTGTTGTTTTCCCAAATTTGCTAGGTACCCAGGCTTTCTGCCTTGTTGTCCTTCTGTAACTTCCCCATCACTCTTGCTCTGTTCATGTCTAACTGCCTCCCACAGTTGAAATTATTCCTGAGCCTGGGTCAGAATCACCTAATCAGTGTGTGTAGGTGGTAAGCATCAGGTGGGGAGTTTGCAATCCAATAGGTCTACTGTAGCAGAAGACAGACGCAAGAGGAAAGCAGGCAGATTCTACTGGTATTTTGTTTACTTGACCCACATGTGCTTTCTGAAACTTTTTATGTGCTGAAATAGAATATTTCAGACTTAAAAAAATAATAGCTGCTGCTCCTAACTGGTTTGGCTCAGTGGACAGAGTGGACTCAAGGGCATGTACCTTGGTTGTAGCCATGTCCCCAGTGGGGAGTGTGCAGGAGAAAGATGATTGATGTTTCTATCTCTCTCCCTCTCCCTTTTTCTGTAAAAAATAAAAAAACACATATAAAAAAATAATAGCTGCTAAAAAATCCTAGGTAGACATAGCATAGAATATTCCTCCCTTCCTCCATACCACAAGCACTCCAAGCAACATAATTAAGATTTTAAATATTTTAAGCTTCTTCACTTTAACTCAAGACAGTTTGGAAGAGAGATCATGCCTCATGACACTGATCCTGTCCATCTTATGGGGATAAGCTGGGCTCTAAGGTCAGGAGCACCTCAGGTTTTCAATAAAGAATTTTTGACTGTGTGTTTAGCAGTTGAGACAATCCATGAGGCTGTTTTCTTCTGGGTTACATGATGGTAAAGGTAGGTCTTCTATAAGCTCAGGGGTTAAAAGACCTGATGCTTTCCCCACTATCATAGCAGAAAGGAAAAAGGAAAGCATTATTTATTTATTTATTTATTTTGGTCACTCAGAATAGTGACCAATACTATTCTGAAGACTTTGCATCCTTTATTTTATTATGCTCACAAACACCCTACTAGGAAGGCATTAGCCTTCCTTTTACAGAGGAGAGTCATGAGGTAGGGAAGAGCAAGGGATTTATTTCTAATGATCCTGCTTAATCAAAGGTAGAGTTGGCATTTGGACCCAGGTCTCCCTATCTCTTGAGTATGGTCCTTCCCCCCTGGCATACCACTTCCACAATGTTATTTTGGTTTGATTAGAGACTGATTTTCTAGTTAGAGAGGTGAAGGAAGAAGTGTTTTATTTTTTTGTTTGTTTGTTTTTCTCTTTCTGGGCAGTAACCCATGATAGTTAAAAGCATGGGCTCTTGGAGACAGACTGTCTGTGACCACTCAGTTTTCATTTAAACTTGATTGTGTAGATTAGTTTCTCTGTGAGTGAATTTCTTCAAGTGCAGAAGGGTTAGTGGTGGTCCTGTACAGTGGAGAGGCTAAAGGACTTTGCACCGTTAGGAGCTTTGTATTGTATGAGTTCAGTGTTTGTGTTACAGTTGTCATTGCTACCATTGTTCTAAGTGAGACCTTTCCGTGGAGGCACCCTATACAGATCAAGGACAACACACAAGCACTCTTTCAGCTACCTTCAGTCCTCCTGTGTGTCAGTAATGAGGACATGAGAAGACTCCTTAGCTGAAGGTCATTATTTCTTATGAATCCACAGGGGTTCAGTCACAGCTGATAGACACAAACTTCTTTTATATAGGTGGGTACAGGGTAGTCTATAGTCAACAATTAAGATAACGATAACAATGATGGAATTGAAGGTCTCCCTGGTGCCATTTGTGTGCCCTGAGGTGTCTGGAAAAAGGGAAGTTACAAGTTACCCTGACATTCCACAGGTATGTTATCTCAGATGCAAAAAGACAATAGGCTCAATAAAGATTGAAGTTGATCTTTGTGAAGAAAGATACTGGCCTAGGACATGACTACCACTATAAAGTGCTTTTTAATTAAAGGTTTTAATTTCAGACCATCCTTTGTGGTTACTTTAGATCTCTTGCTTTTGCATGGCTGCCCCACAGGCCTTCCCTGAGTTAGTCAGTTTAGCCTGGGGACCCTTTTCATGCACACAGGGATTTTGACCTTGTGGCCTGGTCCTAAAAATCTGGGATGATGTTAAGGGTAGTAAGAAAACGTTTCTCATGACTTGTGAAGAATTCTAGATGGATCTTCCCAGAGATTGGACATCCATTTAACATGACTCAACTGTCCTTTGTCTCTCTTTTGATCTTATTTTCTTGGTCTTTCTGATTTTGCTTCCATTTTTAACTGATCCTACTCTCACTGTGGTCTCCAGGTGAGTTTTCTGGGAAGACACTAGTTGGCCCAGCTCACTGGCACCATCACCAATTCAGCAGAGCTTTTGTGCCTTAACAGCTCACAGGATCCTGACCTGAGACTGCCCAGGTGCCCCCACTGGCCCTCAGGTTCTGGCTTTAGTAGCTGAGCCTCAGTTGTCCTAGGAGCCACACTGGCCTTATCTGCCAGTAGGTGCCATGGGAGGGGGCTTCCCTAGGCTGGCTGGCTCTAGGTTTTCCCAATGCAGTAAAGAAGATAAAATGATTCTTGTGACAATTTAATTTTAGATGCTTTTTAATCCTTTAAAATATTAATTTTTTAAAATATTGTTTAGAGTGAGTCATTATTTAAATTATTTTGTATATCTCATGACAAAGTAATTTTTATTTGTTGAGTCTTCTTTTTCCTTTTTTTATTCCAAGGATCAGCACATTTTTCCCTGTAAAGGGCCAAATAGTAAATATTTGGGTTTTCTTTACTTTGCTGAAACTATTCAGCTATGCTGTTGAAATATAAACACAGCCATCAATAATACAAATGGGCATGTCCCTGCCCAAATAGAACTTTATTTACAAAGACAGACCACTCTGCTGTATTTGACCCCTCACTATAGTTTTCTGACCTTGATCTTTCAGGATGCAAGTGCACCCATGCTGAGCTCCCACCCCTCACACTCCACATTCATCTTATACATCTGTATTTCCTTTTTGCCCATATTGCAGAGCTCACTATTTCACAGAATTTCAGTGCGTGTGGGGGATAAGAGGGGGAGGGTTGCCTCTTTTGTGAAACCACTCACTGTCTCTTAAGTGAAGACAAAACATGAATTGCTTAAAAGAGAATGGAGGCCTCAGAACCATAAAAAAAAAAAAAAGAAAGAAATGCATGCATTTTGGGGAAATTTCTAGCATTATAAAATGGAGTGTTTTATCCTAGAAATGATAAGAATGGCACTTCTGTCACACAAAGCACGGATAACTGCTTAGCCACAGACATTTTGCTGAAAATCAGAATTATGATGTTCTCTGCTGACAACCCTGTAAGATGCTCAAAGGATAATGGTGGGGGCTGGGGAGTAGTAAGAATTATAATAGGTCTTGCTTTTGACAACTGTCTTAACTCTGTAGTTTTCTCCTAAAATGGAATTGTGTTTCTCTTTGAGCCACAGTATCCAAAACCTGGCTGTCATTTCTATGTCCTGGAAGATGCTTGTTCCATTTTACCTTTCAGAAAGCAAATTTTAAAACAATCTTCAGGTAGGAGATTTCTCTTCTGAAATGATAGGTTTGAGAACAGTGCCTGAGGCCTTGTTTACTGGGTACACTTTATTCCAACCATGAGCTACTTATTCCAATTATTCCTACAGTTGCTCATCTTCAGAAGTCTGTCTTTCTTCTTTGGTTACTGTAGACTTTCTGTCTATCATAAATGATCAGTGTGGTATTTGAGTCCAGTGGAAATGGGCCTTTGCTGTGGATACAACAACAGGAGGATTTTGATCTATTTCAGTCTATGGGGACTTCCTGCCTGAACTGTCTCGCTATAGACACAAAAGGTGATGGAGAATTTCTGCACATCTCTTCCGTGGAGGTCTGAGCTTCCCTGTAGTCTTAGAGTTTTCATAATTGCTGGTTTCATTCAGAAATATCACCATGTGAACTTTTTTAAAAGGCAATGGCATATGTGAGTAGCAGAGGGCATTGAGGGAAAGAAGAAAGTATCCTAATATTTTTTTCAGAACCATTATTAGAACCTGCATGTCAGTTTCTCTTTCTCAATTTCCCCTTCTATAGCAATTTCCTTATGGCATGTGAGGTAATTATTGTTTCATAGAATAGGCCATGTCATGACACTTCTACCATGGTGATCAATGTTAGTGAAGCTTAAGAAGGGGTTTGTAATTACCAGAAAATTATAAGTAGAATCCTACAAAAATGACATTTAGGGATAATGATAATTTCAGGATAATCTCAGTCTAAAGACATATGCATATGTATTTGGATCCCAACAACCCAGTGGGAGGTGGTAACATGCCTTTGCTTGGTGTCTTCAAGGAACTTGACTGTGTATGTTGAGTGCAGGTTCAAGAATACAAGGTCCTAATTTATCAGATGTCTTGGAAGTCTATTGCATGTGCTAGTTCAGAGTACAAACTGAGTGCATTCACATTATGTTGTTTTCCCTGGTTTTTAAAACAACAGAGAACAAAATGGGAACAAAAAGAGAACAAAACAATCAGTAGAGCTCCAAGGAGTTTGCAGGGTAAGATGAAGATAAATAACTAACCCAGGGATTGCAGCACAGTAATAATTGACACAATGAGATTACTCCCCTAGACTCTCTAAAAGCACAAGAGAGGAAAACCTTACCCCTTGGAGTTATTGGGGGTAGAGATGAGGGACAACTTCCTCCACTCTTTGATCCAAATGCTATGATTCTAGTTTGGTAGGTTATTTGAGAGAGGCCAGGAGGGCATCCCAAGAAGAAGGAAGTCAGGGGAGGACAGAGAAGTGACAGCATGCCTGGTGCAGAGTGTGGAAGGCAATGGGAAGAGAAAAGACAGGCCCAGAAAATGAAGGAAAACACCACTGTCTTACATCCTCACCACCAACTGCTTAGTTATCCCTCCTCTGAAATGGCAATCCCATCCCATTTCATTCAGGCTAAGGATTTTTAAAACCATGCCTGATTCATTGTTCTTCATCTCCCACACCTATTCTATTAGCAGAAATTAGCAACTTTCATGTACATATTCATCCACTCTCTATTTCAAAAAAACAAATTTACTTTTGAGGTAATTGCATATAATGATTTTGAGACTTCAGTTAAATAAATGTTAATGACGCAAGATAGGCTGGGACTTTGGAGTCAGGACAATTGATTGGTTCTTGGCTCTACTTTTCACCTTTTACTGTGTAACTTGAGGAAGCCCCTGGAGCCCCCCAGAGTCTGAACATGGGCATAAGGAGCTAATCATGTGGTGCTCAGAGTACTCGCCATAGGGTCATTACATATTAAATAGTAGGAGTTCCTGTTTCCTCACCTTCCATCTTGGCTTCCATGTCTCTTTTGAAACTTCTTTTATTTAATTTTTAAACATACATTGGCTCTTCTATTTGATTCTGAGCACCAAGACTATATTTTATATTTTTCCTTTTAATAAAATATTTTCTTGGTTTATATTTCTAATTTTGCTTGTGAGTCCTGTTCTGTGGGCTTGTGGGTGTAGGAGAGAAGATGAATAGTTTCCCTCTCAGCTGCCTCAAGGGTAGGGAAGAGAGGAGATTAGGAAAAGAGAAAAGAATGCATGACCTTTTTCTAAAAAAAAAAAAAAAAAAAAATTGATTGACTGATTTTTTGAGAGAGAAGGGAAGAAATAGGGAGAGAAACATCAAATTGTTGTTCCAGGTATTTATGCACTCATTGGATGATTCTTCTATGTGCCCTGACCAGGGATCCAACTATAACTTTGCTATATGGGGATAATGCTCTAACCAACTGAGCTACCTGGCCAGGGCTTACGCATGGCCTTCTGGGGTTGGGGCATGTACTTGGGACCTAGGTCTGTTATTCTGAAGTTGTTACATTAATCTCATTGGGACTCAGTTTCCTTATCTCTGACATGAAGACAAAAATGCTTCAATTTTATTCTTTCTGTGGGATCATAGCCGGACATTTGCCTTAATCAGTTTGCACTATGTCCATGGGTAGGACCACAGGGACCTCCCTAAACCCACTGTAGCAGCCTGAAAGGCTACATCTCCTTCTCTTTATTTTTGCATATACTTCCCAACCATTTAATATATATATTTATTAATTTCAGAGAGGAAGGGAGAGGGAGAGAGAGATAGAAACATCAATGATGAGAGAGAATCACTGATTGGCTGCCTCCTGCAGGCCCCCTAGTGTGGATCAAGCCTGCAACCTGGGCATGAGCCCTTGATTGGGAATTGAACCCACGACCCCTCAGTTCGCAGGCCTACATTCTGTCCACCAAGCCAAATCAACGAGGGCCTTCCCAACCATTTTTATTCTACAGGTGGTATCTTGCTTTCCCATTGAGTGGATATTTAGAATGGATGTTTTTGTAAAACAGCCTTCTTGCTTTGTAATTCTGACTCCACCCCTATCCTGTATAATAAAAGGGTAATATGCAAATTGACCCTAAGGGTGGAACAATCAGAACGACTGCTTGACCAGTAACTATGAGGAGTATTGACCATCTCTTGGTTCCTTTCCCGGCTGGTAGGCTCTGATTGTCCCATGGTGAACAGAGAACTAAGGCAGATTGCTGTGGAAGTTGGCCCTGATCACAGGCCAAACCTAGAGATCATACCTGCCCATAAATTTCATGTGTTGGGCCTCTAGCATATCATATTTTATATTCCCCCCTTGCCTTCAATGGAGAATGGTCCTGGGGTCAGTCTTGCCCCATTTCCACTTGCACCCTCATGTTTCCTGATCCAGGGAAATCACTTTTTTTGGAAGGGAATACATATATTATTAATCCACCTTAATGAGGTAAGCAATTAAATATGTTTAAAAGCCCTGGCAGATTTTGCTCAGTTGTTAGAGCATCAACCTGAGGACTGAAAGGTCGTGGGTTTGATTCCAGTCAAGGGCACATACCTCAGTTGAGGAATGTTTGGGAGGCAACCAATCAATGTGTTTCTCTCACATTAATGTTTCTCTCTCTCTGCCTCTCATTTACCTTTCCATTCTCTCTAAATTGTCTTTGGAAAAATATCCTCAGGTGAGGAATAACAAAAAACTTTAAAAAATATGTTTAAGGAATACAAATTGGACACTAAGTATAGTTTTAATAACCTCCTGAAAATCATTTAGGATAATTTTTTATGCCATGACAATTACTTGAGTTGAAATACATATCTTTACTATCCCCTGCATAATTTTAATTTATAAGTGTCTCTATAAACAATAACAATGGAATTTAGGTAAACTGTTTAATCAGATATTGATGTCACTTGCTTTTATTCTTCTTATAACTATAAATAAGACACTCAACAATTGTCTTTATGCTGTGACATTCCATTCAAAGTTATTAAGCTCTTTAATTGACTGTCCTCTTGATTTGGGCATTGGCATATTTTTGTTTATGCAGACATATCAGCTGGGTTTATCACCAACCTGAACTCAGGTGTGTGTGTGTGTGTGCTTCCCTCCCTTTGTTTCCTCTTCTCTATTCTTCTTTTGAAAAATCTTAAATGGTTTATAATTGAAGTGGGGAAAGAGCCTTGGATAAGAAATATGAAGAAGCAAGTTTTCTCAAACTTTTAATTTTCTTGAAAAGTGAGCAGGGTGGGAACTTTCATGACACTGTTGTCCAGGGAGCAATGCAAGAACTTAAGACTCTCCTTCCACTGTAAATTCTGATAGGGAGGGTGCACAGAACTGTGCCCGTTTTTTGCATCTTGCCTTTTGGAAGGAAGTATCTACCATGTGCCATGCACACTAGGTTTTCACCTTGTCTCAAGTCACTGTCACAAGTGGAATGAACTGTGATGTCCCTTCCTTGCACAGACACTCAAACTATTGTTCCTAGTGTCTCTTTGAAGCCATCCTCATCATTTTCTCAGTCTCATACTCAGGCAGATTACTCTCTAACCCACTCTATCAGATTCATGTTGTATTTTGTACATACCTTTTCAAAAATAACATTATCTACACTATTAAAAGAGAAACATGCAAATTGACCATACCTTTGTTATGCCCACAAGCCACACCCACAAGCCAATAAGGGATGGGTATGCAAATTAACCCAACCAAGGTGGCTGCAGCCATAACGTGAGCAGAAGGCTTGGGTTTCCCTGGCGATGGAGGAAGTCAAGCTTCCTGGCTGTCTCCAGCCCAGCCTCCACTCAAGGCTACAAAGTTTCAATTATAGAAGATAAATGAATTCTAGATACCAGGGCCTCTGCTTGGGTTGCTAGGGGATGTGGCTGGCCTACAAACCACCACAGGCCCCTCATCCAGGCTGCCCACACCCTAAGGGAACCCCCACCCTGATGTGGGACACCTTTCAGGGCAAACCAGCTAGCCCCCACCCTTGCATCAGACCTCTATTCTATCTAATAAAAGAGTAATATGCAAATTGACTATCATTCCAACACACAAGATGGCTGCCCCATGTGGTCAAAGATGGCTGCCATCATGTGGACACAGATGGTGACCACAAGATGGCCAACAGGAGAGGGCAGTTAGGAGGGACCAGGCCTGCAAGGGAAGGCAGTTGTGGGTGATCAGGCCAGCAAAGGGAGGGCAATTGGGGGTGATAAAGCCTGCAGGGGAGGGTAGTTAGGAGTGACCAGGCCAGCAGAGGAGGAAACTTGGGGGTGACCAGGCCTGTAGAGAAGGGCAGTTAGGGCCCATCAGATTGGCAGGGGAGCAGATAGGCATTAATCAGGCTGGCAGGGGATTGGTTAGGGTGTGATTAGGCTGGCAGGCAGAAGCAGTTAGGGGCAATCAGGAAGGCAGGCAGGTGAGCAGTTGGGAGCTAGATTGGAGAAGGTGCAGGTTGGGCTGAGGGATACACCCCTTTGTGCACAAATTTCATGTACCAGGCCTCTAGTTTTTAAATTCAATCCCACACCAGAAAATGTAGTGATTTTTAGAATGTTCACAGATTTGTGCAACCATCACAACAATACATTTTAGAATACTACCAACACCGTATATCCAGTAGTAATCACTCCCCTATCTCTCAATCCCCCACTCATTTCCTAACTATCATTATTCTATTTGTCTATATGGATTTGACTATTTTAAATATATTATATAAATGGAATCATATATTATGTTGTCTTTGTAACAGGCTTCTTTTATGTAGCATAATATTTCAAGATTCATCCACATTGTAGTATCAAATTTTCATTGCATTTTATTGTCAATTTTCTATTGCATAGAAACCTATTACATGTTTCTCCATTTATATGTTTATGGACATATGTTTAACACTTTTTTACTATTATCTATAATAATAAAAGGGCAATATGCTAATTAGACTGGATGTCTTCCAGATGTCATTCCGGACCTCCTTCCTGACGAAGCTGGGGCCAGAGGGAAGCCAGCCCGGGTCCCAGGTGCCTGCTGGCAGCTGGAGGAGGGAAGCCTAGCTCTTGGGTGCCAGAGGAAAGCTGGTGCTGGCAGCCAGGGGAAGGAAGGCCTATTCTTGCATGAATTTTTGTGCATCAGGCCTCTAGTCCTATGTAATAAAAGCTAAAAGCTAATATGCAAATCAACTCAACAGCAGAATGACTAGTCATTATGATGCATATTGATCACCAGAGGGCAAATGTCCAATGCAGGACCTGCTCCCAGCCTACAGGCTCCAATTGCCTGATCAGGGTCTCCTGGCCAGCCTCTTGGTCCCTCCCCCTAGCCAGCAGGCTCCAATTGCCTGATGGGGAATTGGGAACCAGGGATGGATGGTGGCAAACAATGGCAGCACCAGACCAAGGTGGGTGCCAGCTAACAGGGGCCCAATAGCCCCGCTGGTTGCCTCACACACAGAAGGTGACCAGCATTGGCTGCAGAGTGGAGGTCTGGCTGCTGGCAGCCAGGGAAGTTGGGCCCTGATCGCAGGTCAGGCCTTGGGATCCTACTTGTGCATGAATTTCATGTGCCAGGACTCTAGTAAATGATATTCATAGAAACATTCAAGTACAAGACTTTATAGAACATATATTTTCCTTCCTCTCATAAATATCTAGGAGTAGAATTGCTGGCTCATATGGTAACTTTATATTTAAAAATATGAGAAACTACTAGACTATTTTTCAAAGTGCCTGAAGCATATTACATTCCCAGCCATACTTCATGAAGGTTTAAATTTCTATACACATTGTCAGCATTTGTTATTGTCAGTCTTATTGATTCAGCCATTTTAATGAGCACAAAGTCATATCTAATTATGCTTTTGATTTGCATTTCTTTCTCTTTTTTAATGTCAGTGTTTGGAAACTGTTTTAATTTTTTTTCCAAACTTTTCTATAACAATAAAAGTGTAATATGCTGATTAGACTGAACAGCTATACAACATTCAGGAAGTCATTACAGATGTCCTTCCAGATGAAGCCAGGGCAGCAGGGGCTGAGGCAGAGGCAGTTAGGGACGATCTGGCAGGCAGGTGAGTGGGTAGGTGCAATCAGGCAGGCAGGCA
The DNA here is from genome assembly GCA_011751065.1 of Lasiurus cinereus. Classification (NCBI taxonomy): domain Eukaryota; kingdom Metazoa; phylum Chordata; class Mammalia; order Chiroptera; family Vespertilionidae; genus Lasiurus; species Lasiurus cinereus. The sequence continues at coordinate 2,802,178 of JAAGEH010000021.1, forward strand.
GGCAGAGGGGTTAAGTGTGATCAGGCAGGCAGGCAGCATAGTTAGGGGTGATCAGGTAGGCAGGCAAGTCGTTAGAGTTGATCAGGCAGGTATGCAGGTGAGCAGTTAGGAAGGGGTCCCAGATTGTGAGCAAGTTGTCTGGCTGCTAGTTTAGACCCAATTCTGTGAGATTGAATCAAAACTGGCAGTCAGTCATCCCCTGAGGGGTGCCAAATTGCAAAAGGGTGCAGGCCAGGCTGAGGGACACCCCCTCCCGTGCACGAATTTCATGCACTGGGCCTCTAGCTGTTATATGATTGACAAGTAACATGTGTAAGTTTAAGGTATGCAATGTGATGAAACAGTTAAATATTTCAAAATGATTCCCACAATAGGTTTAGTTAACACCTCTATCACATCACATAACTACTGTTTGGAGGTGTGTGTGAGAACATTTAAGATATAATTGTTAGAAACTTTCAAGTATATAATTCATTACTATTAACTATAGTCACAATGATGTGCATTAGATCTTCAGAACTCATTCATATTCTAACTGGAAGTTTGAACCCTTAAATCATTGCCCATTTCCCTCATTCCCAGCCTCTGGCAGGGGCCATTCTATTCTCTACTTCTAAGAGTTCATGCTTTTTTCCAGCTCACATATCAGGGAGACCATATCATATTGTCTTTCTCTTTGACTTATTTCACTTAGCATAATGTCCTTAAAGAAGTCCATCCACATTGTAGCAAATGCCAGGATTCACTTATTTCTTATGGCCGGATATTATTTGTGTGTGTGTGTGTGTGTGTGTGTGTGTGCCACATCTTCATTCATTGATCAATGGACACTTAAGTTGTTTCCACTTCGTGGCTATTGTGAATAATGTTGCAGTGAACATGACAATGCAAATATCTTTGAGATAATGATTTCATTTCCTTTGAATATATACCCAGAAGGGGGCCAGCTGGATCATATGGTGTTCTACTTTTCTTTTCATCTTTACATGAGGATATTTTTTTCCATTGATTTTCCCAACAGGGGCAGGGACACACCTGCAACTGAAGTGCATGCCCTTGGCCAGGAATTGAACCTGTGACTCTTCGGTTGATGTTCTAACTGCTGAGCAAAATTGGCCAGGGCTGGTGTTCTACTTATTTTTTTGAGGAACCTCCACTGTTTTCCATAGTTATACCAATTTACATTCCAACCAACTGTGCAAAAGAATTCTCTTTGTCCACATTTTAGCCAACACTTACCATCTCTTGTCTTTTTTATAACAATTATTCTAACAAGTGTGAGGTGATAGCTCATTGTGGTTTTGATTTGCATTTTCCTGATGATTAGTGATATTGATATTTTTGCATGTGTCTCTTGGCCATCTGTATGTCTTCTTTGAGAAAGTATCTTTAGCATCTCGGCCTATTATTATTTTTTATTATTGCTGTTTGTGGGTTTTTTTTTGTATGTGTGTGTGTTTTGGTTTCTTTTTTTTTTAATTAATTTTTATTAATTTTTTATACATATCTCCCCATTGCCCCCCTCCCTCCCAGGCGTACCCCGACCCCCCAGTGTCTGTGATCATTGGTTATGTTTATAAGCATGCATACAAGTCCTTTGATTGATCACTTATTTACCTCACCTAACTTTAATCTTTCTGCTATAATTTCACAGTCTGTTTGATGCTTTATGATTTTTGTCCTCCTGAGAATTATCAGTCTACTCCCTTTCTGTGCTCCTGATTCTATTATATTCACCAGTTTATTCTGTTGATCAGATTTTTAATTCACTTAATTTTTAGATTCACTTGTTGATAGATGTGTATTTGTTGTTCATAATTTTTTGTCTTTTACCTTTTTCTTCTTCCTCTTCTAAAAGAGTACCTTTCAGCATTTCATATAATACTGGTTTGGAGTTGATGAACTCCTTTAGCTTTTTCTTCTCTGTGAAGGTCTTTATCTGCCCTTCAATTCTGAATGATAGCTTTGCTGGATAGATTATTCTTGGTTGTAGGTTCTTGTTGTTCATCACGTTGAATATTTCTTGCCACTCCCGTCTGGCCTGCATCGTTTCTGTTGAGAAATCAGCTGACAGTCGTATGGGTGCTCCCTTGTAGGTAATAAACTGTTTTTCTCTTGCTGCTTTTAATATTCTCTCTTTCTCTTTTGCTCTTGGCATTTTAATTATGATGTGTCTTGGTGTAGTCCTCTTTGGGTTCCTTTTTTCTGGGGTTCTGTGTGCTTCCTGGACTTGTAAGTCTATTTCTTTTACCAGATGTGGGAAGTTTTCAGTCATTATTTCTTTAAAGAGGTTTTCAGTATCTTGCTCTCTCTCTTCTTCTGGCACCCCCACAATTCTGATATTGGTACGCTTGAAGCTGTCCCAGAGGCTCCTTACATTATCTTCACATTTTTGGATTCTTTTCTCTTCTTGCTTTTCCAGTTGAATGTTTTCTGCTTCTTTATATTTCAAATTTTTGACTTGATCCTTGCCTTTCTCTAGTCTGCTGTTAGTACTCTGTATAATAGTTTTTATTTCAGTCAGTGTATTTATCATCTCCTCTTGGGTCTCACTAAATTTATCCATCTTTTCTAGCATATTCTTGAAAAACCTTATAAGCGTGGTTTTGAACTCTATATCTAGTCATTTTTTTTCCTCCATTTCTTTTGCTTGTAATCCCTTCCCTTGTCTCGGCATTTTCACTGTGCCGGGGAAACTTCTGTGCTGGATTCAGCTGCAGAAGCCTCTATTGAGCTTCGGAGGGGTGGAGTTTCAGGGCTTAAGGGACCGCCTTGCCTTCCAGTTGGCCCCGCCCTCCACGGCCCCTGAGTCTCACGTGACTGGGTAATGGCTGGAGTGGTCCTTGTGCGCTCACGCACCCGCAGTGCCTCTAACCGCTGCCTTTCCGGCTCCCCTGCGAACCAGGACCACACGAGTCTAGGTCTCCAGGGTTTCGCCCAAAACAGGGGCTTAGTGGAGTCAGAAGTGGCACAGTTCGGAGGGTCTGTCTCCCGCCCACTCGTGAAAGCCAGCGGCACAATCAGCAATCTGTCCTCCGCTTGGTGCCATGCGCGACCAGACCTCCGATCCTTCACAGTCCAAACTCCCCCCGTATGAGTTTCAGCTGGATCTGGGGTTTAGTGTCGCAGGACAAGGGGTTCAATGCCTTTGAGAGTCTCCGTCTCCCTCCCGCCAGAGAAAACCAGCCAGGTACCCCGGCACCCGCTCTCTCCTCGCGCGCGTCTCCATACCTCAGCTTTTTGCAGCTCCTCTGGGTCTCTGTGAGCCCCTCTCTTCCCCTCTAGTTGTAGAACTTCCACTCAGCCAGCTTTCCTGTGGTTCTGGATGATGTCCGTTCTGTCTTTTAGTTGTAGTTTTGAAATTGTTGTGCGAGGCAGCAGTATAGGTGTTTATCTATGCCACCATCTTGGATTTCTCTCTGTTTTGGTTTCTTGCTTGAATTTTATAAGCTATAAAAATTTTTGGATATTATCTCCTTATCAGGTAGATGTTTGCAAGTATTTTCTCCCATACCATAAGTTGTCTTTTGTTGTTGATTTATTTCTGTGCAGAAGCTTTTTAAGTCTTATGTAGACAGAGAATCATTGATTTACAGCCTCCTGCATCTCCAACACTGGGGATCAAGCCCGCAACCCAGGCATGTATTCTGAGGAGCATGTTCTCTGACAGGTAACCAAACCCTGACTAGGAATTGAACCAATGCCCTCCAGGTTCATAGGTCGATGCTCAACCACTGATCCATGTTGACCAGGTTATTTCTGGGCTCTTGAGTCTGTGCTATCAGTCTACATTTCTATTTTTATTATAATACTGTATTGTTTTGTTTACTAGAGCTTTGAAGTATAGTTTAAAATGAGAAAGTATGCCACTACCAGCTCTGTTTCTTTTTCCTAGTGTTGCTTTGACTAATCGAGGCCTTTTATTTTAGTTCTATATGAATTTTATAATTGTTTTCATGTTTCTATACAAAATATTATTGGAATTTTAATAACAATTGCTTTGAAACTGTAAATTGCTTTGGATAGTATAGATTGCCCATCTTGCTGATGTCTTTCTGCTCATTAATTCCTAAACACTTATCACTGTTTTGTATTTATACTGATACATCATCTCAACAGCTAGATCACAGGATTTATGAATTTTACCTTATTTATTCTTTAGCTAAAGTATAATTCTAGAGCAGTGTCTGATATGTGATGCAGGAGAGAATCCAATAAACATAGACTGTAACTTTCTGCTGATCTTAGAGTTTAATCCTATACAGAGATGAATTCTTTAGAAGTTATTTCAATGAGTAGTGGTCACTCCATTTGACTGAGCTAAGCAGCCTTTACTTTTTTCTTTAGAAAAGAAATGTTCAGTATCTTTAAAATATTTACAATGTTTAACATGAAACATTATCCTTTTAAAATATTCATTTGAATAGCACATGTTTGAAAATACAGAATTTTAACTAAAATGTGACATCCAGTAAGGCCAACAGATCATAAAACAACTGTCATTGAAAAGATCATTCATTACTTATATTTACCAAGAAGAAAGGGTTATGTGGGTGCCCCATGAAGAAACACCAAGGTTCCACAGGAGGCAGAGAAGGAAGGGGAAGTGTGGGGGGAAGGGTCTTTATTGTGATTGATATCATACAGTGGGTGAAGAGGCAGGGTAAACAGGTCTAGGATTGGCTAGTTTAAATAATATCTGCAGTCTGTGGGTATAGAGGCTCTCTCCACATGACTGGTATCTAGGCCTTAGGTTATGAAGGCAGGTGGGAGCTAATAAAGGAGGTGTCAGGAGAGGAGCTCTGAATTGATTGATTGGTATTTGAAAAAACAAACAAACAAAAAAAACAACATGCTCACAAACTAGCTGTTTCCTGTCTCTCAGAATTGGCTAATCCTGGGAGGGGCAATTTTTTCAGGGTCAGCAAGCCCCAGAAGTCAAAGCATTAGAAATAGAAAATAGAAGACATGATTATTATAGCTTATGAAGCCAGAAGAGATGAAATTTTCTCTAAACACTGTATGACTGAAGAAAGATACTACACTTGAACTTAGCCAAAAGGCCTAGAAGCGATGAAGAAAGGTAATAATCTCTGCAGCCATCCCATACACTTGATGTTACAAAATATGAACTATTGCCATAATGTGGCTAGAGCAAAGAGTAAATCTAAATACTTCACATGCTTTTATTGAAGATTATATACATATTCACCACAAAGACTTGGGGGTTCTCAGAGACCTTAAAATTCTATTCCATTCAGCGATAACCAGATGCTTTCCTTGTGGGTCTGGTGTGGTTCATCTTGCTCCTGGGTATCTCTTGCAGAGTTTTTGCTTGTGCTAATTCTTCAAGTGACAAGTATCTTCTATTTCTTCTGTTTCATTTGAACCTTCACTGTTCTTATCTCTTGGTACTAACTCTGTCATCTTCTTAGACCCTGAAGCTCACTCCCTGCTGAGATACACTTGTCACCAGACCTCTGTTGGTATTACACAGTTGGACACAAATTTCTCCCACAGCTGGATGACAGCTTGCTTCTCTTAACTTACCTGGGAAGGAAGAACATATGTAACCATAGTATATGATTATCACACATCAAAAAGTATCCCCTACTGGTCTTTCTTTTGGCAAAGAAGACTCAAAAGTCACATTTTGAAATAACAAAAACAACCATTGACCCAAGTCTTTCTGACATTAGAGCTTATGAACTTTTAAAAAATATAGTTTATTGATCTTTTATGAGAGAAAGGGAGAGGAATAGAGAGTTAGAAACATTGATGAGAGAGTCTTCAATCAGCTGCCTCCTGCACGCCCCCGACTGGGGATGTGCCCGCAACCAAGGTATATGCCCTTGACCAGTATCGAACCTGGGACCCTTCAGTCTGCAGGCTGATGCTCTATCCACTGAGCCAAACTGGTTTCAGCGCTTATGAACTTTTTAATGCATCACAATGTCCAGTATTAAAGCTGGAAATCATGATAGATTCATAAAACTAGTCAGTGTTTTTGTTCTTTAGGGGTACTTTTAAGGTTCATTCTAGAGGCATACATACACTGATATTAAGTCTTTATATTCCACCCTGGGAACTTACATCAGGTTTTTCTACAGAGAACCGGTGAACCCAGTTTTCTCATTCATGTCTGTGAATTAAGGACACCTGGGATAACTATTGCCACTGAGAAAAGCAATATATCAGTCACATCTCCCCTGCTTGAGAAAGCTCAATGCCATTCGTCATAGGTGGATTTATAGACAAGTTTCATTGGGTCAAAAGATGGAGAGGGTTTAGGCTGAGAAACCTCGAATACCATGGTAAGGAGGCACAATATTCTACTTATCCACTTTCATTTCTTTTATCTGACTTCCCTTCCTCACTATACTCTCTGCAAAATTCTATTTAAATTGTAGTTGCTACACATACAAGAGTGATCATGAGAGCATTGGTTATAACAATTGAAAACTGGAAATAATATAAATGTCTATGTGACATCATCATAGAATAGAGTTCTATGCAGCCACTAAAAAAGGATGAGATTGACCTCTGAGACCTACCTAACATACAAAAATGCCCACAATTTTGACTCTATTGTAAGTTTTAAAGTGCAGGTTAACAGGAATAATAAATGAGCCAGAGCTAATTGCAATGATATAATTGAATCTCACTAGCAATAAAGGGGAAAATCTAGGTATAAAAAGAACACATTATATGATCCCATTTATATAAACTTCACAAACCAGCACAGCTCATCTCTGGTGCCAGAAGTCAGGTTAGTGGATCTGCTGTAGACAAGGTGGTTTGTGATTGGGAGGTGATACATGAATGGCCTTCTCCCATTTCCTGATCTGGGTGTTGATTACCTATGCATGTTCATTTTGTAAAATTTCCTCATGTTGTGAATTTATGAATTATGCATTTTTATATACATATTACACTTTGATCTGAACTTTATTTTAAAGACAGAAATTTGAATTTTGAAAAAATAAGACTGGATCAGATCAAAAGGACTTTCTTAGATGGAGTAAGAGATGTGGCCAGCCAAGAGCATCAGCAACCAAGTATTTAGGGGAACAGAAACTCTGAGTGAGGAGAGGGATGCTGACAAGGTACCAAAGCAGTCAGTTCAGGGGCAGGGGCACAGGGAGGTCAAAAAGCAGGATCAGCTTTGCAGTTTCATTTCCAGCACTAGTTTGCCTGTATCTATCTATTCTTCAGATGCATTTGGAGGCCAAATGTAAAATGAAGTAAGTTAAACATTATCTTCACTGACATTGATAAAGGAACATGCATATTTATTAGTTATTATTATTTTATTTTAAGGATCTTCGATATATCTTGTACCTGAAACCAATGAGTTTGATGATACCTGTTTTAATTATCCATTTTCTTTTCCCATATGAGGATTTGAAAGTCATATATTTTCAAATGATTTTAGTGCTACCTCTTAAATCCAACTTTCTCTATGGATTTTTCTGGCAATCTTTATCATGATATATTAAAAGAATAGAAATGATGATGATGATGATGATGATGATGATGATAATGTTGAGAGAAACCACTTAAATGTTATGAACATTTTCAGTGAAGTAGGCACTGTACTTATTAAAAGCTCACATACAATCCAGTGAGGGAAGTATTATGGTCATGGTCCCCTTTTTAGCTTAAAAACTGAGTCACAGATAATTAATAAAATTGCCCAAATTCACTTAATACCAGAATATCTATGCCTAGAAACAGGTCCCTATTGTCTTACTCTTTGACCTACCCTGTCCAATATGGATGCCACTAACTACATGTGACAATGGAGCACCTGAAATATGACCAGCCTCAAATCAGATGAGCAAGCACAAAATACACACTGGATTTTACAGATTTAGTGCTAAAAAGATAAAAAGTAAAATACTTTATTAGCCCTTTTATAGTAATTCCATGTGGAAATGATATTGGTGTAGATATGTTGAGTGAAATAAAATGTGTAACTACAGTTAATTTTGCCTTTTTTAATTTTGGGCTCTCTTTTACTGCATCTTGGCTGTTTTAGATAAATACGTATGTAGAGTCCCAAGGCTGGAAACAGATTGCCTACTCTGGGTGGGACTGCTTCATAGGCATGTTTGAAAAGCTCACACAGTATTTCTAATGCACCACCAGGGTAGAGATTCATTGCCCAGAGTCCAGAAGCCTGTGCTGTGTTGTCTGATACTCTGCCTGACTCAAGACAGCTTCTGATGTGATAGTTACAGTATGGGCCTAGGAAGGGCAAATAGCCATAAGGCTGTTGTCTTGAGCAGCTGTGAAATAACTGACTTTGCAGATGACACTTATAGTTCAGGCCAGGCTACACTAATATTTGAGGCAAAGGGACTTAGATGCCTTTAACTTACATCTCACCTGGCCGAGGGTGGTGGAGATCCATTAAACCAGTCTGGGAGGGTTGGCTGTTACTTTGGGCCTGACTGTTCTCATGTGTGGTGAAGTGGACATGATTTTAGCAGATTATACTTCCCACTCTATCAAAATAGGTCAAATGTTAGAAGAATACTATGAGCCATTGGGTCACATTCTCCTCATTACCAAGAAAATACTGAGTCACATATTTTGCTAATGGAATGTGACTTTGCCAATGAACAGTGAATTCTAAATTATAAAACTGGGGCTAAGGGTAGGGATTGGCGATAGTTACTACAGGGTCAGGAAAATGAAACTCTCAGAACTTTGAAGAGTGAAGCCAGAAGCCAAAGATTGGTTGCAACCTAACATTAAAAACTCATCGATAGATTTATTTTCATGCAATTTTCTTTTTACTAGTAAGTTATTTGTGGGAGCAATAGCACTTGGAAAGCCAGTACATGTTAGACATACCAATGAGAAGACCCAGGGCTTTTCTTCTTTTGTTTTGTTTCTCCAAATGTGTTTTAGACCATCCACTTAGTCAGCCAGAGCTTCACTGTTTGGGGAAGCAGGGAGGGAGATATGGGATTTTACAGGGTAGGTTTACATTTGGTGGAGTGTCGGGAAAGAGGAGGATAAAAGGAAATTATAGGTTGAGAATGAATGTGTTTATGTATTTAAACTGTTATTTCCTTTTAAATATCAAATTTTATGAATAAGGCATATCTAAAAGCACTTTGCATGGAAAGATGGTAAAATAATTTGAACGTCAACTTTTTATTATGAAGCTAGTCTTCTTTTCCTTTCCAAGTATTTGAAATGCTGCCCTTTCACAGTGGATTGCAAAGAACAACAGAACGAATTCCTGGGGTAAAAGGACACCCCTCCGAGAAAGCAGTGCCTATTTTTATTACCTCACCAGGCAGAGGATCAACAGGAAAAATGTCATTAGACACCCAACCCAGAAGCTATTGAGTTCAACAAAGGCCTGCTGAGTAACCTTTCCAGTGCAGGGCAAGCGCGAGCCAGGCAAAGGGATCCAGAAATGAAGATGATACTCTTGACCTTGAGGGGCTCTCAGTCTTTGCTATGGGAAAACAGATATGTGCATTATGGGAAGATGCAAAAAAGATGTAGAAGAGGAAGCTTGAGGAGACTTTTCAGACCTGATAGTGTTTATTCTGATTTTTTACAGATCAGGGAGTATTTTACAGTAGCTTGCTAGGGCTGCCCAGGACAAGGTACCAAGTACTGGTGGTTAAATAATAGATCTGTATTGTCTGACAGTTCTTGAGGCCATAAGTTCAAGATCAAGATGTTAAGAGAGCTGGTTTCTTCTGAGGGCTGTGAGGTGGGATCAGTTCCTTTGGTTTTCTCCTAGCTTCAGTGGTTTGCTGTCAATTGTTGGCCTTCCCTGACTTGTCAATGCATCACCCAGTCTCTGCCTTCATGTACCCATGGCGTTGTTTCTGTCTGCAGGTGTATCTCTGGGTCCATACTTCTTCTTTACATAAACACACAGTAATATTGAATGAGGGTCCATTTTAATGACCTCATTTTAACCTGATCCTCTGCAAAAGCTCTTTATCCAAAGAAGATCATTTCACAGATATTGGGATTAGTACTTCAGCATTTTTGGGGGGGACACAGTTCAACCCATAGCACTGGAAGTTCTGCAGATAGAGAAGGGCTGGAGGTCCTCAGGTAGAAACAGCACTGTGTTAAAGATATAGAGCATGCCAGTACCTGCTGGTCATCGCAGGGCCCCAGAACTTGGGTGGTTGGGTTGGGTGCCCACAAGCAACATTCTGGAGGTTCCTTGCAGAAGGATCAGGGATCTGGTTTAATGTTCCCAGTATTCTTGTTGCATAATCAATGCCCCACCTTGCCAGCATATCTTTGATCTCGTTGACTTTATGACGATTCATTTCATTTGCCTGCAGGATGTCTTTTACATTGAGGAAATGATTCTTTTTTTTTTCTTAACTAGTGCAGTTATCATCCATTTAACTTCTTGTTTATTTTTATCTTTAGGTTAAAAAGTACATATCCCATTTCCAACATTCTAAATATTCTTCTCTTTCCTTTCAGTCTCTTTCCTGATCAAGATTTATTTGCTGTTCCTTGTAAAATCCTAATATTTTAACCTATTCCCAGCATTTGTTGATTTTTAAGAACAGAATCCAGGAAGCCCTCTTTTTCTAAGACTAATAAATTCTGGAATAAATCCACTTAGACTTAATCCAGTTAACCAAGGACTACAAAGTCATAGGCCTTCAATCAAAAAGAGACTGATCTACCCAGATTATGAGGTTGATTTGATGAATAGGAACACATGCTCTCCCTAACTGGTTTGGCTCAGTGGATAGAGCATCACCTTACGGACTGAAGGGACCCAGGTTCTATTCCAGTCAAGGGGACATGCCCAGACTCCAGGCTCAATCTCCAGTGTGGGGTGTGCAGGAGACAGCCAATTAATGATTCTCTCTCATCATTGATGTTTCTATCTCTCTCTCCTCCTTTTGTACTCTCTGAAATCAATAAAAAATATATATTAAAAATTACATGCTAGAATTAGAGAGTGAAGATCTATTTCACAGTGGGTTCATTAATGAATATTGTTGTGTTATGGTGACTTTGCTTCTCAATGTAGACTTTTAACTGCAGGGTTTCAGCTGATGAATACTTAGATAAGAATCCTAGGGGTACTATTAATTTGCTCTACAATAAACTATCAGACAAATCATGTTTCCTTTGACACCTAGTGCTGGCCCCACGTAGGGGTTTATGTACATATGTTGAATATAAGGTGGTCCAAATGAAAAAGCTTTGCTCTTAAATACGACTTACAGATGTGTGTGTGTGTGTGTGCATGTGTATTTGGGTTCATATTTAAGCCTCACATTACCTGGATGCCAGCAAACATAGAGAAATCAGACTTAAGTTTAATGTCTTCCAATCTTAATTAAAGTTGATGGTACAAAGGAAAGATTGTCAAGAGTTAATGAGATCCAAGAACCCTATATTTGGAAGGGATGAAGAGCCACCTTTTAGAACATTTCTCATTCCTTGAAATACATAGGGACTTACAATTTGTCAGTCATTCACACCTTTATTCTTTTTCATTTCTTTTAAAAACATATATATATATTTCAGAGAGGAAGGGATAGGGAGATAGAAATAGAAACATCAATGATCAGAGAGAATCATTGATTGGCTGTCTCCTGCACACTTCACATTGGGGATTAAGTCCACAACGTGGTCATGTGCCCTTGACCAGAGTGGAACCTGGGACTCTTTAGTCTGCAGGCCAATGTTCTATCCACTGAGCCAAACCAGCTAGGGCTCACACCTCCATTAATATCAAGAACTCCATTGAGAAATGGTGAAAGAAAGAAGCAAATATGATTTTCTTATACTATTTTTTTAAATCTAGTATTGCTTGATAAGTTTTTGTGTAGATACTTCCAAAATTCTAAAGACTCTGGTTTCCAAAGACTCCTTTCAGGCACCTTTACACAGCAGGACCTGACCTGTGAGCACTCTAGTTCAGCTAGGGATGCCAAGCCTGTGTGCTCTCCAAGAATTCTGTATCTCTGGCAACAAGGAGCACACTTTCCTTCTCTTCTCAAAAAGTATATGTGAGGGGAATGGGAAAGACAGCCCAGGATCCACTGAGACTTGCTTGCTTTGCATTCTTCAAAATATTTTTATAACAATTCAGAATGACTAATTGAGAAATGCAGTTACCAAGAGTAAAAGCACAAGAAAAAGAAAATAGCATGAAAGTAAATTCCATCCACAGAGGTCTCAGTGAACAGGCAGGAGGGCCCAGCGTCAGGTCAGCAGTCACTGCCTGTAGGTAAGGTTGGCTGCACACAGGGGCGAGGAGCAAAGTCTAGGCTCCAGGCGAAAAGAAGGAAAGAGGAAAACTGGCATTTTGTGTATCAATTCTATGCCATTTTACTCTGGACACTTGATTTGTGCTTGCCTATTGAATCTCTTAACAAATAGGCGTGGCATGTTGTTTTCCTTCATTTTATTGACCTAGACCATGGATGAGAGAGGATAAGAACATCTGTAGTTGGTGTTTAAATCCAGGAGTACCCACCAATCAAGCACAACGCTCCCTGAGTGAAGTGGGCAATGGAGAGGCAGGGCAGCTAAGGGCAGAGTTTTAGACCAGCTTTCCTGCCAAAAGGACTTTCCCACTGGTCCTATGTCAGTTTCCAAAATGTCACTGTTACATCACCTTCTCTAGTTTCCACCTTTATAACAAGAAATATGATCATATAAAAAGAGAGGAACAAGTCCTGTGTGTAACAGAAAAGGTGAGAGGACGAGCACTGGGAGTAGAGATAATGAAACACCTTTAATAATTTCTGTTTAAGCAAAGATTAATTTTGTTCTTAAAATGACTTCATAATCTGGATTTTTAAGAAATGAAATGCACAAATATTAGCATCTCATAAAATAATTTCAGTTACCATCTATTTGATAGAACCAATTTAAATTGTCTGTGTTTAGCGATTTTTTGCACCTCTCTCCCTACCCATGACAGTTTTATAGGGTTCAGCCTAATTGTTAATACCACTTGGAGTTAAGAATTACAATGCTATGTATCCTCGTTCATTCAATCCTCACGACTTCTCTATAATGAAGTTCCTGATAGCCTCAAGTTACAATGAAGGCACTCCCTGCTTTCTGGAGTTGGGCTAGAATTCTAGATTCTAAATCCAGACCAAAGTGGTTGAAAATGGGGTAGGCTTGGAAAAGTGCATTTGATTGCAGCATGTGAGTGGTACATGGCAGAGGGCCCACAGGGTTATGAAGGCGACCGTCATGATGACTTCATCAGAGAGCCCAGAGACCGACACAACACTAAATTGTTGGACTCACTCTCATTTGGCCTAGCGCAAGTATCCAGTACTCTATCTTAGAAAAGCAGTGTATTTTTTTCCCCTAACATTATGATGTTTTGTTATGTTTGTTGTTTGTTTTTTATTTTTATTTTTGCCTGGTTGGCTGTTGCTTTTCCATCTCCCCTGCTGGTTCCTTCTCTGTACTTCCATGAAAATTTGGAATCCCTCAAGCCTTAGCCATTCTTCTCCTATTACTCTTCATTTCCTCTCAAGACTATCTTATCAACACACAAGTGTCAGTATATGCATAACCCCTAAATATTTCTGTCTTGAACCCTGTCACCTTCTCTTAGCCTAGATTTACATGTTTAAATGTCCTGGACATCTCTACTTGGATATCTTCCAGGCCCTTAAAACTCCCGGAGTCTAGCCGAGACCGGTTTGGCTCAGTGGATAGAGCGTCGGCTTGCAGACTGAAAGGTCCCAGGTTCGATTCCGGTCGGGGGCATGTACCTTGCTTGCGGGCACATCTCCACTGTGGGGCGTGCAGGAGGCGGCTGATCGATGTCTCTCTTTCATCGATGTTTCTGACTTTCTATCTCTCTCCCTTCCTCTCTGTAAAAAATCAATAAAATATATTGGGAAAAAAAAAAAAAAACTCCCAGAGTCTAAAACTGAGCTTGTGACTTTTCTTCCATGTCTGACCTTCCTCCAATATATTGTTAGTTAACAGCATCACCATCTGGTCCCTTACATTTTCAACCTTTTCTTTTCTGATTATTTCATTCCCCACCAAGATTGTTACTGCTGTTGTACGTTCCTCATGTTTGACATGAACCATTATAATAGACTCCTAACAGAATTCTGTATTTACTTTATCCCTTTTAATCTTTTCCACCCATGTAGAAAAAAGGAAATGTAAATATCATCACATCACACTCCTTTCCTTTCCTTTTAAATCCTTCACTACCTTCCTGCTTTTGTAATACCACGTTCATTGCACACCAAGACCACATTGCTTCTTGCTCTGCCAAGCTATTAAGGCAGAGAAAAGCACTTATACAAAGACTCTGGGTTTGAAGATAACCTCCAGATTCCAGAACATGCTATTTTAATCTCCTACAGCAGGGCTTTTTTTTTCTGGACCTCTCTCCTTACCCCCCATATTTCTTGCCTACTTGACTTCTGATCTTATACACCAGATCTCTGATCTCTCATATCGATGTATAAGCCCATTTATCATATGCTTTCATAAAATTACATACCTCTTGTTATAACATTTATTATAGTTAGTGTTTCATCACTGCCTTTATTCTAGGGGATTGAAGTTCATAAAGTAAAGTGAAATATCTGTGATTACTCAAATTAAAAGTGGCTAAAATTTAAGTCAAATCCAAAATTACCAGACTCTTGAGCCTTTGCCTCTTGCTCCTCACCATGCTGGTTATTGTGCCCCATATAACTATATTTATAGTCTTTGGGGTTTTAATTTCACTCTTGATTTAAATTCAGAATTGATTTTGTGCATTTCCCCAGGCCATATTTGACTATTTACAAATAAGAGCAAAAACACCACAAAGATTTCATGAGAAAATCATTCAGTTTAGTGGATACAATCTTGTTTTATGTTTTAATGAGTATTATTACCCATCATTTTCATAATTCTTTTTATTGGCACAGGCCAGGTGGGGTAGCTTATCAGATGCAAGTCATGTTGTCCCATTGCAGTCATCAACTCACAGCAATTAAGTGAAATGGAGTTCTTTATAATCCATGCAAATACTGTTTCCAAATTCAAATGGAAAATTTAATGAGCTTACAAATATGGAGATGGAAAAGATTGCTTTCTTTAAGGTAGCAATGCTTCATACCAGGTGCCAATGACACATTTTGTAATCTCTTTAATTTGATCTTTTCGAACGTAAAATGTAAACTAAAACTTGCCAGGGCCACCTGATTTCCTTTCTCTGCTTATTCACAAATCTCCATAGTGATATTTCTCTTGGGCTTACTTTCTGTGTTCTGACACGTGATTCAAAATAAAACAGAAGCAAAGCCTAAGAAGGGAAAGAAAAGGGGACAGTTCTTCTAAATCTTTGTTTCCCGACACACTTCTGTAGGAAAAAGGACAGAAAAAATTGTCATCATGTTTAAAAATAGTACATGGTCCCAGGAAAGAAAATACAAAAGAAAGACAATAGGGCATAGAGATTGTGTTCTGCATGTGGTAGAGATTGTGTTCTGCCTGTGGAGTTTCAATCCACATCTGTGTGTCTGATCCGGATTTGCTTAATTAAAGATGGAGTTCTGCAGTTGACTTTGCTGGGAGAGGCACATCACAAGCCATGGGCTCATTTTAGCTGGCCCTAAAAGCTTCCGGGCGCTGCATAAGCACCCCAAGTCCTGGTATGCAGAATATTATGCCCATGAGCAAACTCTCAACCAGTATTCTGGCTGTGAATTGGTATCACACAGAATCCTTGACCTGCACGCCCCTACTGGGAATTGAGACCACAACACAGACATGTGCCCTTGACTGGAACAGAAAACCAGGCAGCTCATTGTTGCAGGCATTGAGTTATTTGAAAACACTGCATAAAGCCAACCATGTAGAGTGTCTTCTTGGAGTCTGACCAGACAACCTGAAAATCACCCAGAAAACCAGGGCCTGGCAGTCAGATGGCATGGAAAAAAAGAAGATGAGTGCCTGCCTGTGGGCAGATCGTGCTACAGTTTATCCAGAGGCTCAAGTACAAATGACTTCCATCATTTTCGGTATGACACTTCGCCCTCTGCAAAGGATTTAGGACAGAGTCGCAAGAGTACTAGGTTTGGATGGGAAAACCCCAATGAAAAGAGCCAAGTGTAGAGTTCAGGAAAAAGTGGGATCAACTTGGAAAATGAGGATTTGGGAGGACATGGGGTGAACAAAGGAAAAAAATATTAACCTTTAAGAGCATCCCTGGGTGAGAGTTGCTATTTCATGAGCACATTAAGCAGAAAACCTCTGAAAGGCCTGAAATATCTATGTATCTATTAGGGAACAAGTCTTGGGGTGGCAATCTGTGGGAAGAATCGCAGCTGGTGCTAGAGAAGCAGTGGTGAATAAAACGAGTAGATCAACAAAAATATGGTCTCCTGCACCAATGGTGCTTACAGGTGGGGCAAGATTTGTTTTGCGCTGGTGACATTTAATTTGAGATCAGATGAGTAGGCATTTGAAAAACTAACATGGAATAGTATTTTAGAAAGGGAAAAATAATAGCATGTATCAGGTCTCTAAGGAGTTAAATGTCAGAAATACTGGAAGGAAAGGAGATAGTATAGGTGGATGGTGTTGTATCAGGCATATCTTTTGTATCATGTATATCCTTTATGCGTCGTTATATTCTTTGTCCCCTAGGATTAATATATTTGCAATTATAATTGACATAAAACAACACTTATTTAAAATTTATCATTTGATACACTTGGACATAAATATTCACCCATGGAAATACCATATTTGAGACAATAATATATCCATAACTCCCCAAAGTTTCCTCATGTTATCCCCATCACCAGTTCCTCTTTCCAGATATCCACTTGCATGCTTTCCATAGACTATAGGTTGGTTTTCGTTTTCCAAAATTTTATACAATTAGGATAATGCAACAGGTACATCTTTTGCGGGTCTGACTTGCACTCAGTATAATTATTTTGAGACTCATGAGTATTGTTACTTATAGCAATAGCTCATTCCTTTTTATTTCTACATAATATCCCATTGTATGGTTATCGCACAATGTATTTATCCATTCACCTGTTAGTAGGCATTTGGGCTGTTTCCACTTCTTTGCTATTTATTACAAATAAAGTTGCCATGAAAATTTATGTACATAATGAACATGTTCATTAGTATTGGGTAAATCTCTAGGAATGTAATGGCTATAACTAAGGTATATATATTTAACTGTCATGAAATTATTTCTTAAGTAGTTATATCATTTTACATTTCTACCAAGAAGTACATGAAAGTTAAAATTGCTCCACACTCTTGGTACAGTCTTTAATTTTAAAAATTCTAATAGGGATGCCATATATCCCCAAACAGATTAATTTTCAATTTCATAATGATTAATGATGTTTGTATTTACCATATATGTATTTTTATGTATATATTTGCCACCTATATATCTTAGGGGAAGTGTTCATTCAAATCTTTTGCCCATTTCAAAATGCAGCTGTTGTCTTCTTATTGTGTAGAGATCCACTTATATTATGTACAAATTTATGTTATTGAATATATATTTTGTTGAATAGTCAATGTTGTTGAATATACAGTATAGATATGAGTCTATATTTTGAAGAGCAAACATTAATTTTAATGAAGTTCATTTTATTGATTTAAATTTTTTCATGCTTTCTATCTTTTGTATTGTAGTTAAGAAATCTTTGTCAAACCCATGATTACTAAGATTTTTTTTCTCCTGTGTTTTCTTCTAGTAGTGTTATGGTATAAAAATTTACATTAAGGTCTCAAGTCAAGGTTCATTTTTATGGATATGGCTATACTAGTGTTACAATGTTATTTTTTAAAAAAATATCCTTTCCCCTTTGAATTGTCTTGGCATTTTTTCATAAATCAATTGGCCACATATTTTTTGCGTATATTCCTGGACTCTCTTGTCTATGAGTAGGCCAATACCATAGTGCCTTAATTACTATAACTTTATAATAAGTCTTGGAACAAAGAGGTTTAAGTCCTTCAACTTTGATTTCTTGGTTACCAAAACATCGTTTTGGCTACTCTCTATCTTTTGTATTTCCACATGACATTTTAGAATTAGCTTGTCAATTTCTGCAATAACAAAATTCCTCCTGAAATTCTCAGTAGAATTGTACTCAATCTACCTATTAACTTGAGGAAAACTGACATCTTAATATTATTGAGTCTTTCAATCCATAAACATGATGTTTCTCTTCATTTATTTTAAAATTATCTCTATAATGTTTGGATAGTTTTCAGTGTACATGCTTCATGCATCTCTATGTGCTTTATATTTTTGAGATTGTGTAAATAATAATTACATGTTAATTTCTGCTTATTTGTTGTTATTAAATAGCTATGCATTTACTTTTTTGTCTCATCTATCATACAACTTTATATCATGCAAATTTGCTAAGCTTCCTTACTAGTTATACTAGCTCTTTGTATATTTTATCAGCTTTTGGCATAGATAATAATGTTATCTGAGAACACAGATGATTTTTCTTCTATTCCAAAACTGAATTGATTTAATTTATATTTTTGCTTATTCCACTGATTAAACTTCCAGTAGAATGTTGAATAGAAGTGGTGAGAGTGTATATTCTTGCTTTATTCCTGACCTTAGGGGAAAAGCAGTCAGCCTTTTACAATCAGGTATAGATTATATATATTTTTCTTCAGGGTGATGAAGTTCCCTTCTATTCATACTCTTTGAGAATTTTAGTCAGAAATTAATCTTAGATTTTAAGTAAATTTTCCATCTAATCAAAAATTAAGTTATTTTTATTGACTGTTAAAATTGTGAATCACATTTATTAATTTTTAAAATATGAAACTAACCTTGAATTCTTTATATAACCCCACTTGGTCATGATGTGTTACTTTAAACATATTGCTGGATTTGATTTTCTAAACTTTTGGTAAGAATTTTTACATCTATGTCAGTGAGGAATATATGTCTGTAATTTATTTTCTCTTATGTCTTTGTCTAATTTTCACATAAAGGCAATGTTTGCATCATAAAATGAATTGGAATGTTTTCCCTTCTCTTTCAGTGATTGTGAAGGCACTGAGATGATAGAAGACATTCCTTGGATCTCAAGGAATTCATCTTTTAAAAGATAGCATTTTCTTTAATTGAATTATTCTCTAAAGTATGCATGAGAAACACCTGGATATTTTCTTTCTTTCTTTTATTGTAAAGCATCTCCTCAAGAAGAACAATTTTTAAAAGTATATTTTTTAATTGATTTAGAGAGGTTAGGAGAGTTAGAGATAGAAACATCAATGATAAGAGAGAATCATTGATTGGTTGCCTCCTTTATAACCCCAATGGGGATCAAACCTGCAACCTGGACATGTGCCCTGACAGGAAATTGCACTGTGACCTCCTGTGTCATAGGTTGATGTTCAATCACTGACCAGGCAAATTTTTCTTTTCTAAAGTAAATTTAATTTTTTCATCACCATTGAAAATTTTCTTTTTAATAGGCATTTTTATTCAGAAGGTCCAAAATAGATCCTTAGTTGACATTTACAAAGAAAAACAAATATCCCTCAGTTATTCTGTTATAGTAGACTAGAGGCCTGATGCACAAAATTCGTGCACTAGAAAAGTATGCCCCTTAGCCCAGCCTGCACCCTCTCCAATCTGGTGGGATCAGGCCTAAACAGGTAGTCAGACATCCCTCTCACAATCCAGAAACTGCTGGCTCCTAACTGCTCACCTGCCTGCCTTTCTGATTGCCCCTAACTGCTTCTGCCTGCCAGCCTGATCACCCCCTAACCATTCCCTGACAGACTGATTGATGCCTAACTGCTCCCCTGCCAGCCTTTTTGCCCCTAAATGCCATCCCCTTCATGCCTGGTCACCCCTAACTGCCCTTCCCTGCGGGCCTGGTCCCCCCCAACTGTTCTCCCCTGCAGGCCTGGGCCCCTTCACCTGGCCTTTCCTGCAGCCTTGATCACCCCCAACTTCTCTTCTCTGCTAGCCTGGTCACCCCCAACTGCCTTCCCTTGCAGGCCTGGTCTCTCCCAACTGCCCTCCTTGCTGGCCTGATTGTCCACAACTACCCTCCCTTGCAGACTTGGTCCCTTTCATCTGGCCCTCCCCTGTTGGCCATCTTGTGTCCATATGGGGGCAAGATCTTTGACCACAGCGGGGCAACATCTTGTGTGTTGGATGGTCAATTTGCATATTACTCTTTTATTAGATAGCATTTATGTTATGAGGGTTCTTAGTCTATTCAGTGGTTCTCAAAACATGTTTTACAGACTGGCAATATCAGAATCACCTGGAGATTTTTTTAAAATGCAAATGTTTTGTTCCCACTTCATTCCAACTCTGGCAGGAAAAGTAGATGGCAGCCCTTCAATAACTCTCAAGGTGACTTCAATGAACACTAAAGTTTGAGAACTACTGCATTATGTTAATAAGAGCAAATCAAGAGGAATAAAGATACAATTAATTTTGTATATTTTGTGCTATACATTGAGATTATTTCTTTTGTATTGACTTCTTTTTTGTATGTGACATATATGAAAGATATTGGATTCAGGAAGGAGGGTAAGTCAGATGTTTGAGTAGTGTGGAGAATATATGAATAATCTGTAGAACAATGGAGAAGCAAGCTGATGAGATTGTTAGTCTCAGCTGGATATCTGCTTCAGCAATGTGATTGTCAACCTTTATTGGTGTTCACTCCATATTGTGCAATCTTCTCTCCAATTCTGAACTGTTCAAGGTAGAGGTTGAAAAAGGCAGTTTCTTGGATTTGTACATAGTTATTTTGTCAAATGAGTAAAGGGCAAGAAGAAATGGATTCAGTAGTTGAGGGTATTTGCAAGAGAGTAAATAATTGTAAGCATGCACCAAAGTCTGTATGCTGTATAAGGAGAGAAATGAAAACAAGAGGACAATAACAGAAAGGAAGTTCTGAGATCTATGGATAAAAGGTCTTGATGAGATGGAAAAACTGTTTGAGTAGACATATTTCAGAAAATAATCTGGGAATATAAATAATAATGGCTGAGAAGTGAAATGCTTTTTAATGAATTCTATTGTTTTTATGCAATAAGAAGCTATAAGATATGATCTTGATAACAGCAATTGATATAGTAAATATGCCAGATCATAGGTATTGAGAAAGTCACAGAATGGGTGAATAAACATTCACATACATATTGAAATTCTTTTTCATTAGTTATGTCAGTCATAATAGTGGGTGAATGACAGCCAAAGACCAAATAATAAATGCGGTGGCATCATAAAATAAATTAGAAGTCATCACAGGCACAGGAAGGCTCTGATGGACACACATTTGTTTCAATAGCAGATTATTTTGAACCCAACCATCATTTCAAAAAGATATGTCCTCCGTAGGTCCTAACATCATGTGATGTCTTTTGATAAGATACATAATTGTGATATGTGAGTATGAGTTCTGACTTAGCCATGGACATCAAAATGTAGCAATCAGCTATCCTGCAGATCATTGCCAAGAAATTGCATGCTAATAAGTTCCTCATGTTTTCCTATTCATGACAGGAACAAAAACGTTTGCTTTGAAAGGAGATACCAGCTTAAAAGTACAAAGATGAAGATTGTCTCAGCTGTGCCCTGCTAACATCCATTCTAATTTCTTCTTTTTCTTTTCAAATTCCCAGAGAGTGAAGAAGTTTATCAAAGGCAGGTGCTGTCAATTTCATGTATCATCTTTGGGATTGTCATCGTGGGCATGTTTTGTGCAGCATTCTACTTCAAAAGCAAGTAAGACCATTTCTCTCAAGTGTTAAAAGCTTACTTCTCAGAGGAAGCACTTTGTCTTTTTTAAATTCTCAGTTTTTGCTCCTGACAGAGGAATCTTGTAAAAATGGGCCCGTCTAACATTTAGAACAACTTAGAATCTTTTGTAGACTGGTGAGTGTACTAGAATATTCCACATTTGCATGTATGTGTATGTGGTTTATCTTTGATGCACATAACTACCATCCCTCTCGGTTCTAATAAGAATTCTACCTTCTTTGCACATTTTGATTACCTGCCAGGATTAAAGTCTCAACATTTGCCTGTGACTAAGGAGCTAACTCTTGTGACCAAAGAGATCACACTGCTGTAGACCTAAATATTATCAACCAGGATCTATTGTTTTTTTTAATCTACATGTTTTTTTCATAGCATTTTTATCTGATACTCATAAAGGTTTTAGCCAAATGTGAAATATGAAAAATTATAAAATCTATTTTAGTTCCCCAATTGGTATACATATCTTGAATATGTCCTATACTTCTTTTGCCAAGAAACCAGACCTTCTGAACATAAAGGTACTTATTTTTTACTAATAATGTAGGCCAATACATATATATATATATATATATATATATATACACACACACACACATATATACACATATGCAGCTATGTAAGTATATATGTCTATGTACATATATCTTTATTTTAAATTAACTGAAAAATTTTTTTGATTTATGATATTAGCAAAATGTGCACTTAAAATAGGAAATATGGATAAAAATATTATATTTTTTGGGTTTCTTATAAGGCATACAGGCCTGAATAAGTTGGCACTAATTCTATTTTTACAGCTTGTTGAAATCCAAGCCAAAACTTAATTGCTTTTCATTGGACATATATTTTTTTATCCATTTGTTCTTCTAAAAACTGTATCAATTTCCAGATATAGTCTATTATATCTGTCTGCATGTGTGTTGATTTGCAAAAAAATAATGGAAACTCAGTTCTGAATCCAGAATTAGTGACTATTATATTTAAATAAACTAGTTTAGATTTTCAGAATTACTGTGAAAATAGTACAGAGAGATTCCATATACCCAGACTCAGTTTCCCCTGTTATTGTCTTACATTAGCATGATACATTTAATATTGATACATGATTACTAACTAAATTTCATACTTCCAGATTTCTTAGTTTTTACCATATGTGCTTTTTTGTTCCAGGGCTACATCCATATGCCACATTGTATTTAATTATTACATCTCCTAGGGAACTCTGGCTTGTGATGTTAGTGTGGGTTTTTCTTTTTTTGTGTTTGTTTTTTATTGCTCATCTTATTTTTTAAATTTTTATTGAATTTATTAGGGTGACATTGGTTAATAAACTTGTATAGGTTGCAGGTGTTCATGTTCATTTTAAGCACTTATTCTTTGTCAGAGACTCTGAGCTTTTCATGTATTATCTCCCAATCCTTATAACAATTAAAATTGTGTGTTATTGCTGCATTTTTTAAAATATCAGGATTAAATTTTAAAATATTAAGTTGTCAAAGCCACACAGTAGAAAATTGCAGATGGAATCATTTAAAAAATGATTTTTATTATTTTTCAATTATAGCTGGCATACAATATTACATTAGTTTTAGATATGCAGAGAGTGATTAGACATTTTTACCTTACCAACAGATGGAGTCTTTGAAGTTGCACTATTCTAGTTTCAATCACATGCTTTATACCAACCACATTGGTTCATATAATCCTTTCACTGGGTGGTTCAACTGCTCTGGTGCAACTCAGAGTACTTTTTAATTTTATTTTTCGAGGGAGGCTACATGGCACAGTAGCTGTGATTTTACATGCATTCAAATCTTCAGGCTGCCAATTGCTTATTATAAACTATTAAGCAAATTACATCCAGTCCTTTACTTTTGAATTCCTTTTTTAAAAAATGGCCAAAATATATCTTCCTTCTAGAATGTGTTAAGGGTTAATGGGATAATACTGTCAAAAGGACACCACAGTGTATAAAAGAGTAAGTACTCAATGGGGCCTGCTATTGTTAATAGCCCCGTTTGCCACTTGGGAACTTAGGGGCCAGGTAACCCCAGGCAAAGAGTGTGCCCTGGAGCAGCAGACAGGTCCTTGCAAGATTCTCCAGGCTTCTGATGTGTGGGAGAAAGAAATTGTATATTTAACAGCAGCAAGTTATTATGAAGAAGTACTTCATTGTTATTTTTAGAACGTGATTTTTAGTTGTACCACATTTAAATGGAAGACTGATGATACACTTACAAGACTGGTGAGCAGCTGGGTAACTAGGGCTTTCCTTGTGGGACGACTTCCACAACCAGTTGCAAATGACCATGGAGGCTGCTAAGTTAGTATATAAGCAAGCAAGGATTTATTGAGGTGGCCACCCAGTGACGGGCCACGAGGGCACCGCACGCAGGTGGAGTCTACACACTCAAGACTGCACTGTCTCAGAAGTATACAGCCCCTTTTAAAAATCCAAACCACATTTTTTTTTCCTTATTCTAAAACAGCCATGGAGGGGTTCGGAGGGTTTCAGTGGGCCACAAAGGTTCCTGTTGACTGCTCCTTATCTTCCAACCACTCCCTGCTAGACGTTGGAATGTGGACCTACCTTGTAAAAGCAAATTGTAAAACTGAGCAAAGTTAATCATCTCTAAAGATCATCTTCAGTCTCAACTCCTGGAGCCACTGAGTTAACAAGAATCAATCTCTTATGGTTCTGGTCCTCAGTCACGGAGAATAAACTTTGTGGTGTGGGATGGATTTATGTGAGCTTCCAGGCCAAACAGCAGTTTTTACTTGAGATGAATGCTCTTAAGGTCCTATTTCATCCTGTTCAGGGAGGCAGTGGGTTCTGGGACACTTCCTGCCACTCAGTGAACTGTCTGGGGTTTAATGGAAACCTGTTCAATGTCAGTTTCATCATGAGCCAATAGAGGGACATTCTTCCAGAGCTTGCCTTCTGCCTGCCCAGCTGGGACAAGTTTTCATTAAAAACAAATAAATGAGAAAATGGGAGAAGAATAAAGTGATAATAAAAATTGAAGCCTTTCCCAGGTGGAGTTATAATTCTCATTGAGAGTATATTTATTTCTTCTGTACAATTTCCAGGCATGGTTTTCCTTTACTGTTCTTTGCCTGAGAGGAATGCCACATCCCACACCAGGCATCTAATCCACACAGCTAAGGATAACCTGCATTTTTATAGTACCTTGACCCAGTATTCTCTGTGCTGATTGCTGGAACTCCAAGTTCCCTACCAAATCCTTTATCAGATTCCACCTTGACCTTTCCTCACTTTCATAAATTAAGGTTGTTTTTATGTGTATACTTTCTTTACCTCATCTTGAAAGCCCCAAGTTCTAGGATTGTAGGACCTCTCCATCATTGGTTTCCAAATACATACACTTGAACCTCCATCTTGTATACCAGGATGTACTATTTCTGGTGAGAGAAATTCAGGAGTTACCAAAAAGTTCACATTCTCTTGGTCATTTCTGTTTTAATCCCCATAATCCTTCAGATTCCATCACTCTGGTTTTCTCCATTCTCTTGTCATCCTTGTTATGGCATGACCTCACCAAATATAATATTATAGCAAACTCTTAACTGCTGTTGAATTTAGCTTTTCTAACTGAATTAATTAAAACCCAACAACTCTGAAGGATTCACTGGAAGGAATTCTCATCACTCCCAGTAAATCAATACATTCCCCAAGTAGCTAATAGAACTATTAATTGAGCCTTTCAATCTGGCTGATATGGCTCACATGCAACTATACATTCTCATAGGTTTTCTTTTTACTTTCAACTCACCTGGAGTAAGAAGGGTGACACTGGCTAAGGAGTCCTTAGCAGACTTTGGAAATACAGGATATGATTCAACTCTAAGAATGAAAGGGGATGGGAGAGTAGGTGTTCAGGAGCAAAGACTGGACAAATACTGATCACAACTGGGAAGACACAGGAGAAAAACAAGTGGGTGTTACTGGTACAAAGCAGATATTGTGGTAAATTGCTCTGACCATTGATGATCACTCTCTGAAGTAAGACATTGTAGGCCATAAAGAAATCCTCGTAAGGACAGCAGTGAATGCTCTGTTATGCAGTAATGATACTCTTCATTGGTGAAGGGCTTAGTCCCCCAGCTGCTAAAACACAGTTATGCTAGAAGTTGCTTTTCTCAAGAACATACTCTGACCTGAGATGAACCACAGTTGATAACGGTTCAATTTAAGGCTCTGAAGGCCTAGACGTTTGCCCCAACATGCGGTGCAGGCCATGCCAGTTCCAGAACTCACTGTGGGATTAACTGAGATCTTCATGGCATTCCATCTTCTCCTTCAGTCCTGTCCTGTTTCCTTTCCTTTGCTTCTACTGGTGCCAATCCACAAAACCTTCTCTAGCAAGAATCCTGCACACTTTCTCCATCTCAGTGTCTACTTCCCCAGGAACCCCACCTGCGACATTGTAAATGTTTACCAACAGACCTGTGACATCAGATAGATATGCCACTACTTACTTTCCCTTTTCTTCTGAAGAACTGAGCCAGAGAAACTTAAAACTCGGTTAACTATGCAATGTTTATACCAGCATTGCTGGCTAGTAGGGTTTCAGGGTGCAATGCCTGCATCTGGTCTTCCCCAGAGCAGTTCTCATGAGAGGGTTGATGGTACAGCAATTATTTTCCTCTGTTGGCAGTTAGTGGGGAAAGGATGAAAGAGTAAAAATGCATGTGCCTGGGAAAGGGCAAGGATGGCAGAGAAGGAGGCAGGTTCACAAAGGAAAGCCCATTGATTCTGGAATATTAGTGAGTCAGGACTTGTGTGAAAAGGAAGTAAAGAAAAGTAAACGATAAAAGGATTTAGGAACTGTTCTCAAACATTTTATAAACACAATTCCTTCAGAAATTTATATTTCTCAAACACTGAATTATGGAATCACTATAAGACAGTGTTTCTTATATTTAGTTCTTAGGAGAGTAAGCTCTCTCACTGCTTCATGATGAGTTACTCACTCAGGTGGAACTTTCTGATCTCTCATTTGCTTCATCAGTGAATTCCTGATAGGATTTCTTGACTATGGTGTGCTTCTAAAAATGCTGATGTGATTGATTTATTTTTAACAATAGGCTACAGATTAGCTGTTAGGAAGTAGATAAATAATTAGAACTAGATTAAAGCAATTTAGAGCATTGGAGATAAAAGTCCCCCAGATAATTGAAAAGATGAAAGAAATATTTAAATAGAGTGCATCACACTGGTGTAAATTCAAAAGAAGCAATGACACTCAGAACCTCCAAATGCTGTGGGAAATGCTGAGAGATGAGGTTCATACGATCTTTTCTTTGTTCTCTGAGCCAGTGTTCTAATTCCTCTATAGCATCTGCCCGTATGAGCATGCTAACTGGTGATCCTGGAAGGAGCTCAGCATTCTGCATGTGCTCTCACATTTAGTTTCCACAAGATGCATGAAAGATAGCTTTTACAGACTGCATTTGCAGGTGAAGAAACCAAGACTCAGAGATGTTAGGAAATCAATCTCTATTGATTTAGGAAATCCAAATGAAACTGGAGGATTACAGAGCTGGGATGCAAATCCCAGACCCTCTGAGACCTGAACCCCAGCTCTGCAGAGAGCTGCCTACTGGAGGCTCCCTGTCCTAGGCACAGTCTTGGGCAAGAGGCAGAGTTCAGGGCAGATGACTCTGCACAGGTTTTTTTGTTTGCTTGTTGGTTTTATTGGTGCTGAGTCTTCTGCTGATAGATTATTGGTGTAAAGCCCTTGGGACAGAGCAGCTAATAATGTAGTGATCTGTTGCATCTTGCTGGTATAGCCAGCCCACATATGCAGACAGGAATCCTTTATTTGGAGTCCAAAAAGTAAGAGTAGGCTCAGCCTTCCCTCTGAGAAGCTGTGGGACCACGGGCAAGTGCTTTGTCGGTTCTGAGTGGCAGTTAAGAGTGCAGAGTATGTGGCCACACTGCCTGGGTCTACATCCAGCCCTATAGCACTTCCTGGCTATGTGCTTGTGGGCAAATAATATAACTTCCTGTGCCTCAGATTTTTTATCTAAATGGGTACAGAATTAATGCCTCATCACACAGAATTATTGTGAAGAATAAGTGAATTGATAGATGGAAAACATTTAAAATGATTTTAGGCCCTGGCCGGTTTTGCTCAGTGGAGAGATCATCAGCCTGTGGACTTAAGGGTCCCAGGTTTGATTCCAGTCAAGGGCACATGCCCAGGTTGGGGGCTCAATCCCCAGGAGGGGGCATGCAGGAGGCAGCTGATCAATGACTCTCTCTCATCATTGACTGTCTCTCTCTTCCTCTCTGAAATCAATAAAAATATATTTTTTTAAAAAAATAATGTTTGGCACATAATAGGTAATATTTAAGAGTTAACTGTTTTTGTTAGTTACAAAAATGTTGATGACAACAATAATGAGCTGGTTCTAAACTGTAAAAAAGAAAATATACACTCATTATGGTACACATGCCAGCCATGCAATCAAGCTATATATACTTGACTTGTAAAGATCCAAATGTAACTTTGTAGTATGTTACATGTAGGTGGCTGTTAGGTCCAAGCTTCATATTTTCCACTGGTCACTTCTTCAGAAGATATCCAAGTCTTTTCAGCTGACCACTCAGGGTGAGGGACCCCTTCTTGCCTCCATGAGGGCAGAGATTTTCCATTACATTTCTGTCTGCCTTCAGAACACCCTGGGTGTGAGATAATGGGCAATACCACCTTCTCTCCAAATTGGAAGGAGTTCTTGATAGAGTTGAAAATAGGGAAGGATTCCCTTTAAAAAGAGAATTAAACTGAGTTTCATCTAGCTTTAGCAAATAGCAGATGATAAGAATGAATGAAACAAACAATATCATAGCATATATGTATGTAACGAATTATTCATTTATTTAAACCTGCAGAAAACAAGCTAAACAACTTCAAGAGCAGCTGAAAGAGCCTCAGAATAGTAAAAACTACAGTCTCAAAGCTTCCAGCACAATGGCAAAGTCAGAGCACCTGGTGAGGAATCATGTCCAGCTGCAGAATGTAAGTTACATGTCTCTGCATCTCTTCCCACAGCCCTCCTCAGTGCTCACAGGCCAGATAGGGCTGGGGAGCCTGCAATACATGTATGTGTATTTTTTTCAGTACTTTGGAGATTTTTTTTAAACCATCTTGCAGTTCCATGTGTGCACTGGATAAAAGAGAAAAGTTAAATCTCATTCTGGATTACAATAGGTAATATAAATTCATCTCTGGAAGCAAAGAGAGTTTCAGTTGTTTGTTCCGTAATCACTTACTGAACCCTTACTCTGTGTCAGAAATTGTGCTGGGCACCAGGGATACAATGTTCCATCTGGAAACTTATATACAGTAAGAAATGCAAACACCAGAATTAGGTATATGTGGGCTGAGATGGTTGCTATTGCAACAGAATTGGAGAAGGGACCAAAGAGGAAAGGGAAGAGGGGTAAGGTGGAGGCTGCCTCTTAACAAAGTCATGCTTGAGCTGAGTTTTGAAGAATGTGAAAGGTTCATCAGATAGTCACAGGGCAGAGATGGGAGCAAACAGAAACACCAAAGTCTAAAGTTTGGTGAATCCTAAGAACACCTCCAAGGGAAGGGAGGTGAGAAAGGTGGTAGGTGGGCATTGTGGACCCACAGTCAGTATTCTAACAACTTGAAGTTAAAGGCAAACTCTTTGAATCTTATATCTTTCTGAAGAAGTTTTCATCTTTTCTCAGATATACTGCAAAATGCTGAATCAAAGGCAAGTGGATACCGCCTAATGCATACTGAAATATTTCTCTCAGGGTAGCAATTCTGCCCCCACACACTCCCAGGTTGCACTTCCTGATTCTCAGGCACACAATGAAGGAACAGAGGGCACAGTAAAAATCTAGTATTTGAGTATAATAGTCAATCACTATGACACATTCCACCCCTCCAAATGCATAAATCCCTGGGAATTTATACATCATTTGTGACTCCAAGATATCATTATCCAAACACTTACCATTTTGCTGGGCATAACAGATGTACTTAGATGTTTAATGTGGATTCATAAATCAGGATTGCTTCCCAGCAAAGTTTTATTTAACTTGTTATCATGGCTATGTGTAGAGATTGTTCTTTTCTGAAACAGAGAGAATGCTTTTGCTAATGATTTTTAATGAGTACCATCCCACCACTCTCAAACAAATGCAGTGATGGAGGGTTTCAATTCCTTAGCATCTGGACCTACCAAAGATAAACAAAGCCAGCCACTAGCTCAAATAGTAGAGAGACTGTAAGCAGTAATGTACTTCTCCATTATGGAAGAGGGTCCAGTGAACTGAACTCAACTTCAGTTTGTTAAGAGTGACTGAATGTTTTTTAGTTTGTTTTGATTTGTTTTAAATATATTTTTATTGATTTCAGAGAAAAAGGGAGAGGAAGGGAGAGATAGAAACATCAATAACAAGAGAATCATCTATTGGCTGCCTCTTTTACACCCCCTACTCAGAATAGAGCCTGAAACCTGTGCATATGCTTTGACCGGGAATCAAACTATCACCTCGTGGTTCCTAGGTCGATGCTCAACCACTGAGTCACACTGGCCTGGCTTGACTGGGTGTTTTAAAGAAAAAATGAGAAAATGGGATGGGGAAAACAGCAGGGCCTTAATAGAATTATGTGTCAATGTAAGCAAGGTTTAAACCTGTACAGGATTTTTATGAGTTTATTTGAGCAAAACTGACATCTTTGGGATGCAAAATTTCAAGGGACTGAGAAAACGTTCCAGGGAATGGCAGCTTGGCACCTTACTTGGTACATTACAATCAAAGAAGGAAGCCCAAGGGGTTACATGAAATCCACTGGTGATTTATGGAGGCAGGAGAAAACAAAGCTGAATATCTCTGGAGTTGGATAAAAAAGTAAAATAAATAGATTCATATTTCTTTTACATTTGTGGGTATAGGAGAGTTAGCAGTCAACAATTAACACTATTAACAATAACAATGAGGAGATTTGTGGTCTCCACTGTGGGGCCCTGAGGTGTGTAGTGGAGGAGGGGAAATTACCCTGACATTACAAGGTATGTTTACATGCAAAAGGTCAGTAGACAGGTTTAGATAAGGTAAAAATTGACCTTTGTCAGGGAAGATACCAGCCTAGGATATGACTACCCACCAGGACTAACTTTTAGTTAGAAAGTTTTAATTTCAGACCATCTTATGTGGTTACTTTATGTCTCTGAGTTTGTAAGGCCACCACCACTCAGGGCTCCCCTGAGCTGTCATGTTTAGTACATGGCTTCTTTTCATCTTCTGAAAAGTGAAAAAATTACAGAGTTGATAAGTGTCAATGCGATTAAGCCAACATTTATAACATCTGCTAGCTGGCAATTATTCAATTTATGATTATATACTTCTTCAGAGACTGGGAGACAGAACCCTAGCCTTCTTATTGATTACATTTCAAAAAAATGGCTTTCAGGTCCTTGAGAGACACTCCTGAGTTGTAGGAGATTCATATACACCTCAGAGTGACAAAGAAAGTTTACAGGTGTAAGCCCTGTTCAGCAAATGCCCTAGAAAAGGGAAGTCAGGGGCCCTTGCTCAAGTGTTGGCTAGAACAAAGGGTGAATTATTTTGGAGTCCTTGAGGGTTTTTTTTTTCTCAGGCAGGCCTTCTAAGTGGGCCCAGGGTCAGCCTTGAGATGTTATAAACAATGTTAGAGTTGTCATCTTTTAGTGTGGCTGTGAGTGCGTGAGTAAATGAATAATTTGTACTGGGAATCTACAGTTTTATAGGCCAAAGTTGAGATCTTCTCAAAAAGAGGGCTCGTGGAGCTGTCTAAAGTTTGGTCAAGTCCTGGCAGTGTGGCTCAGTTTGTTAAAGCATTGTCCTATGCACAGGTCAAGGCACATACCTAGGTTGTGGGTTTGATCCCTGATTGGGGCACATATTGGAGGCAATTAATCATTATATCTTTTTCACATCAATGTTTCTCTCACTATTACTCTCTCCACCCTCCCTCTCAAAAATCAATTTTAAAAAAGTAATTTGCTCAAAAAGAAAAAGCATCTTTGTCAGTCCCTTAGCATTTTATAGGATTACAGCAGAAAACACAGTTTTGTGTCTATTATTATTTTTTCCTTTCACTGTGTGCAAGAGCATTTTCTGTCTGACCTATAATCTCCACACTTATTTGGGAGATAGCATCAAGATCCACAAAGTGGCCACTTCACAATGTTCTTTCATCCTTCCCCTCCTAGCAGACATTCATGTTCTTTCCCATTTTTTACTATGAAAGCAAAATTAGAATAAACTTCACTCCTGTGCTCTTCCAACCCATAATTTAATTGGGTTTATTAGGATTAGAATAAAAGAAAGAAATTACTAACTGTTAGGATCCCAACACTTGAAAGACCTTTGAATATAGATAATTTTATTCTTTTCTTCTCTTTCCTCTCTTTTCTACAGCCCATCCACCTCCCCTTTCCTCACCACACAAATGACATTTGTGTGTTTGCAGAAGGTGAAGTCCCAGATAAGATATGGGAAAGTGTCTTTTTATATTGACCCCACTTTTTAATAAGGAGGGTGTATTTATAAGACATTTTGTCTCTCAGTTATGATGTGGTCAGCTAGGATAATACATTTCAAGAGATCATCAGTCCACAGGTCTACACAGAAATTGGGAGTTCAGGGAGAGAATAGATATGAAAGAAAGGTTGAAAAAAAGTGAGTGCATTGAAGAAACATATGCATGCCAGTGTAGGGGGCTAAAAAATAATATTTTCGCTCCCACCTTCTACCTTCTTCTAGCTGAGCTAATAATTCAAATAACATACAACAAATTAACAGGAGAAAATCAAATTTTAATATGTGCCTACAGGGAATTCACATAAGCCTGAAGCTTCAAAAGACAGTGATACAAAATTGGATACATTTTGTAAACAGGAGACAGGGGGGGATAGGCTCTCAGATTTCAGTATTGAAGATGGACAATGTATAGGTAGTTGAGGAAGAGTAGAACACACATGGCTTGAAAATTCTTGCTGGGCAACCCAGAAACAATGGGACACAGAGGACAATCTGCTACTAGGCTCCTGCCGGCAGCCTTTCTATCTAGCAAAATTAATTTAAATTAGGCTAAAATGATTTCCTTTCTGGAGCAAGTCTTTTCATCTGAATCTTTTGTTTCTTAACAACTAGCTTAAAAACAATAGCACAGTTTTACAATGGCAAAACATTGGTCCCTTTCACCAGCTATAGCATTATATGCATTGCCAGCTTAGGCTCAAGGAAGTGCATAAACAGGTACCTTCTACCATAGCCTGGGATGAACAAGTTGTTTTCCCAAAGGCACACATTAATTCTAGTCCTAGAAAGCAATGTGGGTCATTATTAGCTTTGTTATTCCTTGTCAACATTTATCTTATTAATTTACTGGGAGACCATTTCACTTATAATAAGAGTTTAGTATAAAATCTCAGTCCATATATTTCTAGTCAAATTTCCACTTTTGGAGATTTACATGCTGATACTCTTGCTCATAATTTTATTATATGAATCATACAAGAGTTATACTATCATTTTTTATGCCCACCATTGATTGTGTTGTTTCTGGGTCCACTTGGGCCTGATCTAGGTACAGGTTGATATCAGATGTTATGTGTAACCAGCCTTTGTCTGGAGCTACTACACTGTTCATTGTTTGTGGCTGTGTCTACTGGACCTGAGTATGCAGAGGAGGGACCAGTCTATGTATAAGGGTCAATCTGTAGAAGGACTGAAGATCCCTGAGGTCTGCCCCCACCTGTCAGCTACTCTGTCTTCCCCTGATGTTGCCTACTCTTCCTCTAGAGCCTTCCAAAGAAAGACTATAGGGTGGGCCAACCAGGGTCAGGAGAACAGGGCTAGTGGGTCCACTATGTGGATCATGCACTCAGGCATTCAATGAAGAATTGTGGCCCTGCTCCAGAGACAAACCATTTAGTCTCTGCCGAAGTCTCCCACTCTAGTTTCTCATCTAGGGACTCACTGCAGTTCAGTTTGGGTTCAGCCCACCGTTCCCTCTGCAGAAACAAGTTCAGCCACTCTGGGCTCAGGGTGGCAGACCAAAAGACTCTCCATTGGATGGTGATACTGACCAAGCTCACAGGAGGAGGCCAACCATTTTATCCTGGCCCCAGACAAGAGCACCCTAGGTCTCACACTTTTAAATATCCCAGCTCTGAGCCACTCTCCCTTTCTGGCAAGGAACTGAGCCTCATGATGCAGAGTGTCCTTGGCTTGGCAGAGTGGATCCAAAAAGTTGTGTTGGGGTAGTACCCACAAACCTGTAAGAAGAAGGTGGGCACTTCTTCCCCTTCCAGGGGTAGTGCAGGCTAAGCTTGCAGGGGAGATAGGATTTGCCCCCTACAATGTAGCCACACACATCAGCTTCCACCCATCTGGTTCTTGGACAAAAGATTCCCTGTGAGACATGGTCCAAAAGCCTCAGCTTTGTGCGACCTATGGTACTCCTGTGCCACTGAACTCAGAAGGATGGGCCAGCTAAGTGATTCAACAAGTAGAGGTAGGGCCACTGGCTGTGTTCTTGGGGTAGAGAAGACAGACTCTCACTAGTCATTAGAGAGATGCAAATTAAAACCACAACGAGGTATCACCTCATACCTGTTAAAATGGCTACTGTCAATAAATCAGCCAACCAGCAAGTGCTGAGGAGGATGTGGAGAAGGGAGAATCTTAGTGCACTGTTGGTGGGAATGCAGACTGGTACATCCACTGTGGAAAACAGTATGGAGTTTCCTCAAAAAAATTAAAAATAGAACTGTCTTTTGACACAGTGATCCACTTCTGGGAATATGTCCTAAGAATCTCAAAATGCTAATTTGAAAAAATATATGCAGCCCTATGATCATAGCAGCATTATTTCATTATTTATAATAGCTAATATCTGGAAATAGCCCAAGTGCCCATCACTGTCCATTTACACAATGGAATGTTATGGAACCATAAAAAATTAAGGAAATCTTATATTTTGGGACAGCTTATATGGACCCTGAGATTATTATGCTAAATGAAATAAGCCAGTCAGAAAAATACAAATACCACATGATTTCATTTAAATGTGGAATCTAATGAACAAAATAAACTGATGAATAAAATAGAGATAGAGGCATCGATATATGGAACAAACTGACAGCTGTCAGAGTGCAGTGGGGAAGGGAGTACTGGATGAAAGAAGATGAAGGGATTAACTAAACAACATAGACATAACATGTCACACAGGCAACAGTGTGGTGACAGCCAGACAGTAAGGGGGCAGGAGATAGGTAGAAGTGGGCTAAGGGGGATGGGAACATATGCAATAGTGTCAACAATAAGAATAAAGTTGAAAAAAGAGCATGTGGAAATAAAAATGTCAATGATAATAACAAAAATTATAAATAAAATAGTGATAATAGTAATAGCAAATAACATGTATTGGCTCATACACAGAATTGAGCTAAATAATATACTTACATTGTATTATTTAGTCCTAACAAAAATTACTTACTTCCACCCAAGAGGTATAGAAGAGGCTCAAAGCCTAAGTTAACTTCTGTAATACAGCTAGTGAGTAGTCAAGAGTCAAACCCACACCCTTGTCACACAGAGGTATCTAACAGGGGGTAATGTTACCCCAGGGAACATTCAGCAAAATCTGAAAATGCTTTGGGTGCTACATCTTGGGAGGGAAGTGCTACATCCATGAGCAAAGGGCAGAGGTGCTGATAAGTTCCCTCCAATGACCAGAATAGCCCCCCTCCCCCAACAGAAAATTATCCTGCCCAATTTCAAGAGTGTTGAGCAAGTCCAGAATCCAAGCGCAAGCTGTGAATTGTGCCCATTGGCCTAGCATAGGGGTGCTACCTCAGCTTTCCCACTGCAAGCGTTTATTTCTACTACATGAAGGGTGCTATATTATCCAGGTGCACTACAATCCTTGGGAGGGAACATTTCCTACCTGCTACCCTTTCAGACAAAGTTTTCTTCCTTTTATCTTGAAGCCCAGATTAACAACTTAAAATTCTTTGCAAAATTTTAAGCACTGCTTAACAAATGTCTGTGCCTGGCATTCCCTTAGTCCTTTAAATATTCATGGGGTAGGTTTCACTTTACAGTCATTTACAAGGTGTGGAACACCTAGTCCAAAGAAGTGACATGATTGCCTGAAAACACTTGCCTCAGAGGACCTGAGAGTGTCTTAGAAGCACCAAGTTCTTCAGCATCATCTACCAATGAAGCATTTGTGATTGAAATGCCCTGACCTCACTGACTGTATCATCTGTGTGAGAGAGCGAGAGAAAGAAAGAGAGAAAGAGAGAGGGAGAGAGAGGGAGAGAGAGAGAGAGAGAGAGAGAGAGAGAGAGAGAGAGAGAATGCCACCATGGCTAGAATTATAACCTCCAGATCAGTCAAAGGAATGAGCTTCTCACTCTCTTGAGTTCAGGGATGAGAAAGAAGTCTATAAAAGCAAGATGCTTTATATACATTAACTGTTTAATGAGCACCAGACACTGCTTTAAAGACCGGGGGTATAATGATGATTCAAAATAGCAATGCCCCTACTTTCAAGGCACTTACTGATTATTGTAGGTGACAGAGATTAGTCACATAATATCACAAGTTATGTGTTAACACCTACATCCAGGAGTTAATCTGACAATGGGAATCTGAGAAGAGGGAATAAGTGATGTGCTTAGTCCCCTGATTGAATGGACACCTGTTAATTGAGGTGGGGTGGTGGGGTGGTGGGGTGGTGGGTGGGTGGTAGAGGGTCATTGGAGAAGGGTGCTTGCTGTGCCTTGTGTCTGGAAAGTGTGTCTGGCTAAGTTATTTTGCTTCAGTGGAAATGTGTTAAAGTTTGACTGTAATCATTACCATTCTTTCTGCTCTGACACATGATGCCAAAAGGCTCAAAAAAGCAACAATGGTCAAGCTGTTTTAATTACTTGCATTATAGATCCAGATGAAATCATGTTCTCAAACATAACCACTCAATTTCACCATTATCTTAGTTAATAAATCAGACTTGAAATAAAGATTTTTGTGTGTGTTTGTGTTATAAAATAAATGTCTTCTTTTTAATGTGCAAGGGCACACTTGCTTTAACATAATTATAAGGTAACAGACACATTTTCTCCTCAGTTCAAACTTACAATTAATTCAAGATGAAAAATGGTATTAATTGAACTGTAGTATGAAAGATCACTGATTTGCTAGGGAATCCATTGTGAAAAGATTAAATTGAATTCAGATGTTTGTAATGGGTGGTTCCAAATGCTCTTTTTAAAGAGAGTTGGTAACTAAATATTATAATCTAAAGCACAAATATGCATGCTGTTTATCCATAAGATGTGAATTACTATGTTTAAAAGTTAAATTTAATAGGTGGCATTGCTTAGTAGATTATATAGATTTTGAATATACAATTCTATGATACATCATCTGTATATTGCACTGTTTGCCCATCCAGAGTCAGTTCTGACTCACTTCACCCTTTATTTTACCCCACCTGTCCCCCTTCTCTCTGGCAACCCCTATACTGTGGTCTGTGTCTGTGAGGTGTTTTTCTTTTTTCTTCTTTGATGCTTTCATTTTTATATATCCCACATGTGAGTGAAAGCATATGGTTCTTAATTTTTTCTCTCTGACTTATTTGGCTTAGCAAGATATTCTCAAGATGCATCAATGCTGCTGCAAATGGCAACACTTCATCCTTTCTTATGGCTGAGTAGTATTTCATTGTATATACATACCACATCTTCTTTATCCATTCATAAGTGAAGGACATTTTGGTTGTTTCCATGTCATGGCTACTGTGAATAATGCTGCAATGAACATAGGGTTGCTGGGTTATATGGTAACAGTATTCTTAACTTTTTGAGGAGCCTTCTTATTATTTTCAGTAATGGCTATATAAGTTTACTCACTGTTATCTTGTTGATAATAGCCATTCTTACATGTGTGAGGTGGTATCCCATTGTAGGGTTGATGTGCATTTTCTTAATAGCTAGTGAGGTTGAATATCTTTTTTGACATGGACATAGATAAACCAGAAGCATGCAGATTGTGTGTTATGTGCCTTTGAGCTTCGACTCCTGGCAACTATGAAAGAGAGATGTCCACGCTGTCCTGACCTCAAACCCTGCTCAGTTCAGTAGACTCATACCTATGGCTCCTTTTAAGAAGTCAATCTATCTCAGATTAAGTCTTACTCTTTTCCTGCTGCCTTCTATTTTTCCCAGCATTATTGCCTTTTAGCAGAAAGCCAGAAATTTAAAACTGTTTAAAAACACACTCCCTCCTGCCTTCATTGCCTGGGGCTCCAGACAATGGGGGTTATCAGCTGTCAACATTGCTTTCCAACACAGACACTGCTTTCATTTAGCCTTCTGACCCCCACTGTGTACAAGCTACAGAGCTAGAAACAACAGAATTGTTGCTCTGCTTCCAGCACGTGCCTGCTTTATTTGGCTAGGCTATTGATTCCAGTGCACCACAATAATGTGTTAGACTCTCAGCGGTTCTCAACCTGCGGGTCGTGACCCCTTTGGGGAGTCGAACGACCCTTTCACAGGGGTCGCCTAAGACTATTGGAAAACACCTATTTCCCATGGTCTTAGGAACCAACAGACTGCTCCTCCGTGTAGCAAAGTGTAGCAATGTAGTTTACTGTTGTTATATGAAGACTGTTGCCCATGCTACACCACGATTCAAGACAAAATTTCATTTATTTGTAATTAGAAATAAATATTTCATAGTATATAATTACATATTGTTTTTGTGATTAATCACTATGCTTTAATTATGTTCAATTTGTAACAATGAAAATACATCCTGCATATCAGATATTTACATTACAGTTCATAACAGTAGCAAAATTACAGTTATAAAGTAGCAACGGAAATAACTTTATGGTTGGGGGTCACAACATGAGGAACTGTATTAAAGGGTCGTGGCATTAGGAAGGTTGAGAACCACTGTGTTAGAACAACGTGGGGAGGGGGAAAGGGCGGGGTGCAAGTCAGGCTGTCAGGGAAGCCAACAGGGATGAGTACTGTCCAAGGAATAACAGGACCGATCAGGCCTACGTGGCTGTTTAAAAGGAAATCCTTTCAGCTCTTGCTGAGAACAGACCCAGGAATAGTCTGCAGCATCTCCTTATCTACTACAAAAGTGATGTTTTGTACATTATATCAAAAGAGGTTTTAACAAAACAGGTTCACCAGGTACACACAAAGTCCATATCTGTGGTATGAGTGCAGGCAAAGAATGTGGAATCAACTGAGGCACTTGGTAATGTTGTACAGAATGGTAATGGAAGGTGGGATAGGCAGCTGGAGATAGTATCTGATGGGTAAAGTTGTGCCTGTATAAACTCTGCTCAGGGATGGATCTGTATACATTTGGGAAGAAACCACAATAAATGCTTTCAATATAGAGCATAAAATGACTGGTTTTGCTGAGTGGGTTATAGCCCTAGAGGGCCTATAACTGAGTTAATCAGGAAAATAATGGGAAGCTAAAGTCAATTTTTTGGTGTCTTTTACTTTTTAAAAAAATATTTTGTTTTTTAAGTAGATGATTTCATAAGACAGTTTTAGATTTACAGAAAGCTTGTGAAGATAACAGAAAGTTCTGATATATGCTGAACTCAGTTTCTCCCATTATTAAGATTGTACATAATACATTTAATGCAATTAATGAACACATATTAATGCATTGTTATTCATTTAAATCCATGGTTTACTCCCATGTCCTTAGTTTTTACCTATTGCTTCTGTTTCAGGAACCTACCCAGGAGACCACATTGCATTTAGTTGTC
This sequence comes from Lasiurus cinereus, assembly GCA_011751065.1. Taxonomy (NCBI): domain Eukaryota; kingdom Metazoa; phylum Chordata; class Mammalia; order Chiroptera; family Vespertilionidae; genus Lasiurus; species Lasiurus cinereus. The sequence goes on from JAAGEH010000021.1 coordinate 2,841,853, forward strand.
ATGCGTCCTTAGGCTCCTCTCAGCTGTGACAATTTGTCAGATTTCTTACATTTTAATGACCTTTATACTTTTTAGGAGTACCAGTCAACTATTTATTTAGGTTGATCCTCCATTGGAATTAGTTTGACATGTTTCTTATAACTAGAATGGATTTACTAGGTTTGGGGAGAAAGACAATAGGAGTCAAGTACCATTTTTATCACATATCAGAGGTACACTATCAATATGATTTATCACTTTGATAATTATTTTTTGTCATCTATCTAAGGTAGTACTTGTCATTTGTCTCCACTGTGACATTACTTTCCCCCCTCTTTCTTTCTTTGGAGTTCTCTTTGAAAGGAAGTAACTACATGTGGCTCACACTCAGTGAGTGGGGGTTTTGCCTCCCTTTCTGAGGGTGAAGTATCTAAGTTATTCAGAATTCTATGCAAAGTTTGTCTTATCTTCCTCATTTATTTATTTATTCCATCATTTATTTAAGAGTATGAACTCTAAATGGTTATTTTACACTTTGAGTTATAATCCAATAGTTAAATGCTACTTTATTTATTTATGATCCAGTTTTTTTTCAGCTTTGGCCACTGATAGCTCTTTCAATTGGCCCCCATGTCAGTTTAACACAACCAATCAATATAGGGTATTTTTGTTTTGTATTGAGCATGTCTTTGTGTCTAGGCTCTCTCAACAGAGAGATCATATAAATATATGCTAGAGAGTCTTATGTGCAGTACTTTTGCCTTTATCCTTACAGATTCTTCAAATTTCCAAAGTTGCGCAGGACAGTAATCCCAGAATCCCACTTCCCATTGATGTTCTTCCATACATTTTACTACAATTAGTTTTTCTTGTCAGAGTTTGCATTCCTTCCTGAGATCTCAAGAAGTCCTAAATTATATATATACCAATGGCCCAGTTCACAAAATTCTTGCATGTGGTATCCCTCAGACTGGTCTGTAACCTCTCCAATCTGGGACTCCTTGAGGGATGTCTGACTGTCGATTTAAGCCCAGTGGGCAGTGGGATTGGGCCTAAACCAGCAGTTAGACATCCCTCTCACAATTTGGGACCACTGGCTCCTAATTGCTCACCTGCTTGCCTGTCTGATGACCCCTAACCACTCTTCTTGCTTGCTCCCAACTGATCTACCTGCCAACCTGCTTGCCCCCAACTGCCCCCCACTGTCAGTCTGCTCACCCTCAATTGCCCACTCCTCCACCCCCCCGGGGGGCAGCCTGATCACCTCCAACTGCCCTCTCCTCCTGGCCTGATCACTCCTAACTGCCCCTGCCTCGGCCCCTCTGGAAAGTCTCCCAGCCTAATTAAAATATTACCCTTCTATTAGTATAGATGTGTGTGTTTTTAATACATAGAAGGCTATTAAGTTTACCTATTTTTCCTGGGGTGAATTGTGATAGTTTGTGTCTTTCAAGAAATTGGTCCATATCAACAAATTTATCAAATTTGAGGGCATAAACTTAGTGTTTTTTTAAAATTTTTTATTGTGTTACATGTATACATATCTTCCCATTGCCCCCCTTCCCAGGAATACCCCAACCCCCCAGTGTCTTGTGTTCATTGGTTATGCTTATATGCATGCATACAAGTCCTTTGGTTGATCTCTTATCTACCCCACTTCTCCTTAAACTTCCTGCTGTATTTTGACAGTCTGTTTGATGCTTTACTGCCTCTGTATCTATCTTTTTTTCATCAGTTTATAATGTTCTTTATTATCCACAAATGAGTGAGATCATGTGATGCTTCTCCTTCATTGACTGGCTTATTTTACTTAGCATGAGGCTTTCCAGTTCCATCCAGGTTGCTGAAAATGGTAAGAATTCCTTCATTTTAATGGCAGCATGGAATTTCATTGGGTAGATGTACCATAGTGTTTTGATCCACTCATCTGCTGACGGGCACCTAGGCTATTTCCAAATTGTAGCTATTGTAAATTGTGCTGCTATGGACATAGGGGTGCATAAAGCCTTTCTGATTGGTGTTTCTACTTTCTTAGGATATATTCCTAAGAGTGGGATTGCCAGGTCAAATGGGAGTTCCATTTTTAGTTTTTTGAGGAAGCTCCATACTGTTCTCCACAGTGGCTGCACCAGTCTGCATTCCCACCAACAGTGCACAAGGGTTCCTTTTTCTCTGAGTCCTCACCAACACTTGCCTTTGTTGATTGCCATTCTGACAGGTGTGAGATGGTATCGCATTGTCGTTTTGATTTGCATCTCTCGGATGATTAGTGACTTTGAACATGTTTTCATGTGTCTCTTGGCCTTCCTTTTGTCATCCTTCAAAAAGTTTTTATTTAGATCCATTGCCCATTTTTTTATTGGATCATTTATCTTCCTATTATTAAGTTGTATAAGTTGGCTGTAGATGTTGGAGATTAAACTTTTATCAGTGATAACATTTGCAAAGGTGTTCTCCCATACAGTGGGCTTTCTTGTTGTTTTGTTGATGGTTTCCTTTGCTGTGCAAAAGCTTTTACTTATTTATTTATTTTTCTTATGTAGTCCCATTTGCTTATTTTTTCTTTAGTTTCCATTGCCTTTGGAGCAGTATCAGTGAAGAAGTTCTTTTGGCATATGTCTGAGATTGTGCTGCCTGTGGGTTCCTCTAGTATTTTTATGGTTTCCCATATAATGTTTAAGTCCTGTATCCATTTGAGTTTATTTTAGTATTTGGAGTAAGTTGGTGGTCCAGTTTCATTTTTTTGCATGTATCTGTCCAATTTTCCCAACACTATTTATTGAGGAGGCTGTCTTGGCCCCATTGTATGTTCTTGCCTCCTTTGTCAAGTATTAATTGAGCATAGTGGTTTAGGTGGATATCTGGATTCTCTATTTTATTCCATTGTCTATAAGTCTGTTCTTGTGCCAGTACCAGGCTGTTTTGAGAACAGTTGCTTTGTAATATAGCTTGAAATCTGGTATTGAGATTCCACCTACTTTATTTTTCTTTCCCAGGATTGCTGTGGCTATTCGTGGTCTTTTTTTTTTTGTTGTTCCAGATGAATCTTTGAAGAATTCTTTCTAGGTCTGTGAAATATGTCGTTGGTATTTTAACGGGTAGTCCGTTGAATCTATAGATTGCTTTGGGTATTATGGACATTTTAATGATGTTGATTATCCCAATCCATGAGCATGCTATGCTCTTCCATCTGTTTACATCTTCCCCTGTCTCTTTTTTCAGGGTCCTATGGTTTTCTGCATATAGGTCTTTTACCTCCTTAGTTAGGTTTATTCCTAGGTATCTTAATTTTTTAGGTGTGATGGTAAATGAGATTACTTTTTTAGTCTCTCTTTCTGTAAGTTCACTATTAATGAATAGGAATGCCACAGATTTCTTGGCATTAATTTTGTATCCTGCTACATTGCCGAATTCATTTATTAAGTCAATTAGTTTTTGGATGGAGACCTTCAGGTTTTTTACATACAGTATCATGTCATCTGCAAATAAGGACAGCTTTACTTCTTCTTTTTCAATTTGAATGCCTTTTATTTCTTCTTCTTGTCTAATTGCAATGGCTAATACTTCCAGTACTATGTCAAACAGGAGAGGTGAGAGTGGGCATCCCTGTCTTTTTTCTGTTTTTAGGGGAAATGGTTTTAGTTTTTGACCATTGAGTATGATGTTAGCTGTGGGTTTATCATATACGGCTTTTATGATGTTGAGGTATGATCCTTCTATTCCCACCTTGCTGAGAGTTTTTATCAAAAAAAGGTGTTAGATTTTGTCAAATGCTTTTTATGCATCAATTGATATGACTATGTGAATTTTATCTCTCAATTTGTTTATGTGATGTATCACATTTATTGATTTGTGGATCTTGGACCATATTTGCATTCCTGGGAAAAGTCATACTTGGTCATGGCATATGATCTTTTTGATGTGATGCTGAATCCGATTTGCTTGAATTTTTTGAGGATTTTGGCATCTATGTTCATGAGGGATATTGGTCTGTAATTCTTTTTCATTGTGTTGTCTTTATCTGGTTTTGGTATTAAGGTGATACTGGCTTCATAGAAAGTGTTTGGAAGTGTTCCTTCTTCTTGAATATTTTTGAACAGTCTGAGGAGGATAGGTTTCAATTTTTCCTTGAATGTTTGGTAAAACTCACTTTTGTAGCCATCTGGTCCAGGGCTTTTGTTTGCTGGAAACATTTTGATGACTGCTTCAATTTTTTCCATAGTTATTGGACTATTGAGCTGTTTAGATTCTTCCTGATTGAATTTTGGAAGGTTATATTTTTCTAGGAATATGGCCATTTCTTGTTGGTTGTCCAATTTGTTGGAAGAGAGTTGTTCATAGTATTTTTTAAACAATCCTTTGTATTCCAGCGGTGTCTGTTATTATTTCTCCTCTTTCATTTCTGATTTTGTTTATTTGGGTCTTCTTTCTATGCTTCTTGGTGAGCCTGGCTAGAGGTGCATCAATCTTGTTTATCCTTTCAAAGAACCAGCTCTTGGTTCTGTTGATCTTTTGAATTGTTTCTTTAGTGTGCAAGTTGTTTATCTCTGCTCTGATCTTCACTATTTCCTTCCTTCTGAGTACATTGGGCTTTTCTTGCTGCTCTCGTTCTAGCTCTTTGAGTTGTAGGTTTAGGTAATTTATTACCATTGTTTCCTGTTTTTTGCAGTAGTCTTGTAGAGCTATAACTTCCCTCTCAAGACTGCTTTCACTGTGTCCCATAAATTTTGTATTGTTGTGTTGTCATTGTCTTTTGTTGCCATGATGTTTTTTATTTCTTCCTTGATCTCTCTGGTTACCCAGTTGTTGTTTATTAGCATGCTGTTTAGTCTCTATGTGTTTGATTTCTTTGGATTGTTTTTATTGTAGGTGATTTCCAGTTTTATGCCACTGTGATCTGAGACAATGCTTGATATGATTTCTATCTTCTTGAATTTGAAGAGACTTTTCTTATGACCCAACATATGATCTATCTTTGAATATGATCCATCTGCACTACAGAAGAAGATATATTCTGTGGCTTTGGGGGGAAATGTTCTGAAGATGTCAATTAATTCCATCTGGTCTAGTGAGTCATTTAAGATTGATGTTTCTTTGCTGATTTTTTTGTTTAGAGGATTTGTCCAGTGGTGACAGTGGGATATCAAAGTCTCCTACTATGATTGTATCGCTGTCAATCTCTCCCTTAATATCCCCCAGGAGTTTTTTATGTATTTAGGTGCTCCTATATTGGGTACATATGTGTTTATCAGAGTTATTTCTTCTTGTTGGATTGTTCCCTTTACTATCACAAAGTGACCTTCTTTATCTCTTGTTATGTCCTTCACTTTGAGATCTAATTTGTCAGATATAAGTATTGCAACCTCAGCTTTTTTTTCATTTCCATTTGCCTGAAATACCAACTTCTATCCTCTGACCCTCAATCTGTGTGCATGTCTTTTTCTGAGGTGGGTTTCTTGTAGACAGCAGATATATGGATCATGTTTTCTTATCCAATTGGATACCCTATGTCTTTTGATTGGAGCATTTAATCCATTTATATTTAAAGTTATTATTGATAGGTACTTATTTGTCACCATTTTTAGTCTTTACCCCCAGTTCCTTCTTTGCTTCCCATTTATTTTTCTTTCTTTCTTTTTTTTTTACAGCAGACCCTTTAACATATTCCCTTAGTCCTTTTTTGTCTGTGAAGCTCCTGATTTCACCTTCAATTTTTATTGAAAGCCTTGATGTGTACAGTATTCTTGGATTTCAGACCCTTCCTATGCATGACTTTGTATATTTCATTCCATTCCCTTCTGGCCTGATGAGTTTCTGTTGAGAAATCAGTAGCTAGTGTTATGGGGGTTCTTTTGTAGGTAACTTTCTGTTTCTCTCTTGCCACTTTTACGATTCTTACTTTGTCATTGGTCTTTGCCAATTTAATTATAATATGCCCTGGTGTTGGTTTTTGTGGTTCATTTTGCTTGGGACTCTGTGAGCTTCTTGGATTTATGTGGGTTTTTTCTTTCCTATATCAAGGAAGTTTTCTGTCATTATTTCTTCAAACAGGTTTTCTATTCTTTCCTCAGTTTCCACTGTTTCTGGAACCCCAATTATGTGGGTGTTGTTTTGTTTCGTGTTATCCCAAAGTTTCCTTAGGCTCTCCTCTTGCTTTTTAATTTTTTTTCTAGAAGCTGCTGTATTTGAGTATTTTTTCTACCTTGTCTTCTAGCTCACTGATGCAGTCCTCTGCTTCTTCTAATCTACTTTTGATGCTTTCTATTGAATTCTTTATAGCAGTGATGTCATTTTTCATTTCTTCTTGATTATTCTTCATTTCTTATTGCTTCTTCTTCATTTCCTCTTGGCTCTTACTCACATTGTCTTCCATTCTTTTTAGCCACCTTATGATCATTTTTGTGAACTCTTTCTCTGGCAGGTCTATTTCTTCTTCTATTTCGTTTACTTCCTTTTCTGGTCATACCTGCTTTCTGACATATGCGGGCTGTTTCTTCACCTCCCCTTGGTCTTTCTTCTCTGGGTGTTTGGTTATGTAGTTCTCTCTCCTACATCGATTTAAAGGCACAAACTACAACATGACCATGTACAACACACAAGGGTCTGAACAGAAATATATTCATGATGTTAATAACCACAAATAAGGTGACCACCAATAAAGACAAATTAGGGGTAACTAGAGAAAGAAGAAGAGAAAAATGAGGTAAAAATAAAGAAAGAAGTGCCAAAATCAAGTTGGGAGAAGGGTGAAAAAAAAATGAAATAAAAAAGAAGAAGAAAGGAGACAGAGAAAAAAAAAAGTCAGAGAGAAAAGAAAGACAACAAGAGAGAAAAGGGGAACAAGTTATAGATGTGAGGAGGAAACTCCAATATAACAGCCACTAATTCCAAGAAATGCCGGAAAGAAGTACCTGGAGATTAATACAATCTACAAATAACAACCAATATCAAGGGAGGTGAGGGAAAAGAGAGGTAAAACAAAACAAAACAAAACAAAACAAAACAAAGCAAACAAAAAGTAAAATAAAGCAGGTAGAATAAGCAAAAACAATCTCACAAAAAAGTATAAAAATCGATATAATCACCGTTTAGGCAAACAACAACAAAAGGACATAGAGAAAAAGAATTTTTTGGATAATGAAGACAAAAAGAGAGAGGTTTGTATGGAATTGGAGTAGGGGATTTGAAATTAGATATATAAGTGGGATGAAATTTTAACCACGTAAAGAGAAAGAATAGGGAGAATCTAAAGTTGGAAAAGGCAAAGAGAAACAAGGCAACAAAATGGGGAAAGTTAGGAAGAGAGTGTTGACATAAAGGTAGAGTTGAGATAGAGTAAAAATAGCTAAAGGAAAGATGAAAATGAATGTAGAACTCTAATCCCAAAGTAAAATTAAGAGCAAATAAAATGACACTTGTTTTTTGTTTTGTTTTTTTCCAAAAAGGTAAAATAGTAGTAGTAATAATAATAGTTGAAAATAAAAATGTAATAATTAAAAAGGTAAAATCAATTGGGAACAAAAGAGAAAAAAGTAGTTTTTTAATTAAAATATGCAAAAAAATAGAATGGGCAGTAGTGGAGGTCATTCACTTCTACTATTGTTCAGTTTGGCACTCCTGTTTCCCAGTCGGGAGGGTATTGCAGTTCCCTGTGTTCCACTGTGAGGTGTGTCTTAATCTCTTTATTCTTTTGGGATTATGGGAGAGTCAATTTGTGAGTCATCCACTGGGTGGCAGTGTTTCAAAATTGACCTCTGAGACTAAGCACAGGACCTCTCTAGGCTGTGCTTAGATCCTGCTACTCTGGTTCTCAATACCGGTTTGTGGGGATGGATTGCCCCAGAGCTGATTCTCTGATGGTTACTCTGCACTCCAATCCCCAGGTTCCAGAAAAACACCCTTCCCCTGAAGTCTCTCTGGATGTCTCCAATTGTGTGATCCTATGTGTTGGGCTTAGAAATCAGAAGCCAAGGTCTGAAGAGGAGAGTGCTGTCTGTGCTCTCTCCCTTCCCCGCTCCTGTTTGAGCAGCCGGGAAACTAATAATTCCCAGGATGTCCTTTTGCCTCGGATCAAAATGAGTTGTTTTCTAGAGCTCCCCTCTGTTAATAGCTCTGAGGGCCCCCTTCCACATTCAGGGATCACACCCTGCCCCACATCCACAGATTTCTCTAGGTGCAGCTTTCCCCCAGTCCAGTTCCCACAGTGTGCGCGTCTCTGTTTTGCGGGACAGGAGACCTCACCTTATCCCAGGTGAAATCTGACCTTTCCATGTGGTGTGTGGAGCTCTTCTGAGTCCGAGTGTCTGCACCGACTGGAGAGTGGTGTTCTGGGTCCCCCGGCTGTTCGGTGGGTGCTGCAGCTGTAGCTTTTCAGACTGCCCTAGATATCCAGTTTCCTCTGCAAGATGGTGTGCTCTCCTGTTCGCACTGGTGGCTCCAGCAGACAAAAACCCCATGGCAGTGGGGCTGCCTGGTCAGGGGAGTCCTGTCTAGCAGTCCCCCACCTTCTCCTGGAAAATAACTGACTCTTAACTTGCCAACAAACACTCCCAATGCAACTTCTCAACTGTTCTCTCTGTCTGCCCAGCACTAAGGCTCCAGACACGTCCTTCTATTCTGCTGCCATTCCCCCCTCTCCCATGTGTGTGTGTGTGTGTGTGTGTGTTTTAACCTCTTTATGTCTATGTGAGAAGCAGTGATGGCGCCTCTTTTACTTCTGTTATTGGTAATTTTTTTTTCTGGGTTAGTCTGACTAGTAATTTACCAATATTATTGATCATCTTAAAGAATTGGCTTTGTTTTTATTTCCTCTATTCTCTTCCTGTTTTTAATTGCATTAGTTTCTTCTCTAAATTTTATTATTTCTCGTCTTCTGGGTTTGTTTTTGTTTTTGTTTTTTTGTTTTTTGTTTAAAGTTACTGTTCTTTTTCAAGTTTCCTAAGGTGGAAATGAAGATTACTAATTTTAGGTATTTCTAAAATTTAGATATTGTTCTGTTTCAAATATAAGAATTTCATGTTTTAAATTTATCTTTGCTACTTTTGTTACCTCTCACAAATTTTGATAATTTATATTTTTATTTAGTTAAAATTTGTCTTGAGACTTTTTCTTTGACCTTTCTATTATTTACAAGAATGTTGTTTAATTCTTAAATAGTCTTGGATTTTCCAGCTATCTTTTTTGTTACTGATTTTTAATTTCAATGTAGTATGAGAATATATTTTGTATGATTTTTACTGAAGGTGTATTTTGCGGTCAAGAATGTATTTTATCATAATGACTGCTTCCTGTGAGTTGGAGAAGAATGTATAGTTTGCTGTTTTGGAAGGAGAATTTAAAGAAAATCAATTAGATCCAGTTGATTGAATATAATGTTCAAATGAATTATATTGTTAATGATTTGCTGTCTGATGGATCTGGTAATTACTTATAGGTGGGTATTGAGCTTTCCAAGTATAATAGTGGATATATCTATTTTTTCTCTCAGTTTATCAGATCTTGCCTTATATATTTTGATCCTCTGTTAGACACATAAATGTTAAGAACTGTTTTTATCTCATTGGAGAATTGGATCCTTTATCAAATGATACCTCCTTTTACCCTCCTTTATTTTTAATACATTTTCTTGTTGTGAAGTCTCCTTTATCTGAAATTAATATGACTGCTCAGCCTCCTTTTGATCATAGTTAGAATAATATAACTTTTTCTACTCTGTTACTATTATCTTATCTATTTCTTTCTATATGAAGTGGGATTTTGTAGACAACATATAGTTAATATATATATGGAAAATCTCTATTTAGTTGATGTGTTAGGCCATTCATACTTCAGGTGACTATTAATATAGTTCAGTTAATATCTGCCATATTTGCAATTATAATTTATAATTAGTTATACTTCATCTTTATTTTTTGTTTGTTTTTGGTCCTCTTCTATTTCTTCCTTTTCTGGTTTTAATTATTTAATTTGATTCAATTTTCTCTACTCTTTTAGCATATCAATAATATTTCTTTTTTGAATTTTTTTAGTATTGCCTAAGAGTTTACAATATACATTTATAACTAATCTAAGTCCACTTTTAGTAACACTTAACCATTTCATTGATAGTATAAGCACTTTATAAAAGAGTTTTCCAATTCCACTTTCCCATTTTTTTATAACATTGCTGTCAATTATTTCATTTGTGTATATACTATTACTTTGAATGAACATTTTTATTTGATTTATTAATATAAGAACAATATTTTAATTTATCTTTACTTACTACCTCTCTAAAATTTTCTTTCTTTATAAAGATCTGAGCTTCTGACCTACACACTAATTTGTTTCCTCCCCAGGAACTCTTAAATTTTTGCAGGACAGGTTTTTCTTTTATAAAGTCTTCATTTCTCCTTTATTTTCAAAGAATAGTTTCATAAGAGATATTGTTATGTTGGTATCTTTTGTTCTTTTAACACTTTATTTCACTCTTTTTTCTTCTTGTTTGTATCATTTATTAGAAGTCCACTGCATTTTTTAATCTTTTTCTTTTTATGGCTTATTTCCTCCACCCTGGGATTTTTTATTTAATTAATTAATTTATCAATCTATCATCTATCTATTATTTATTTAATTAATTAAATATAAATTTAACATGATATTTTGTGGTATAAATAGTTTGTTTATCTTTCATAGTGTTTTATGAGCTTTCTATATCTGTGGTTTGGTATCTGTTAATAATTTTGGAAAGTTATAGGTTGTTAATACTTAAAACATTTTTCATGCTCCATTTGCTTTGTCTTCTTCAGGTCTTCCAATTGTGCATATGTTATACCTTTTAAAATTGTCCATAGTTCTTGAATATTGTCTTCTGCTGTTCTCCTTTTTGTCTTGTATTTATGCATTTAGTTTTTGCTTTGTGTTTCATTTCAGGAAGGTTCTATTGACTTAGACACAAAATAACTGCTTCTTTCTTTGGTTGTGTCCACTCTAAGGATGAGCCTATCAGGGGCATTCATCATTTTTGTTAAAGTGCTTTTCATTTCTAGCATTTACTGTTAAATCTTTCTCAGTGATGTTTTGCTGTACTTAAAGTACCCATCTTTCCTTGTATGCTGTTTACTTTTTGCTTTAGAACCATGAAAATATTTACCATGGTCCTAAATTAACTACCTGATCATTCCAACATATCTATACCATCTGCGTCAGGTTCTGGTGATTATTTTGTCTCTTCAGACTTCATTTTTCTTGTTTTTTGGCATAATTTATAAAAGTTTGGTTCAAAGGTAGACATGATAGGTAATAGAGAGTAGGCAAATAGACCTTTAGTGTATGGTTCTATGTTAATCTGGCTGTGGTTGGGTTTTCTTTGAGGTTTGTTGTCATTGCAGATGCCAAAGGCTTTACCACCTTCAAGTGTTTTCTATTATTTGTGTATCTTTAGATTTCCCTAAGAACTCCTTATAACTTCTCAGCTGTCACCCCCTGTTGTTACAATGGAGCCCTGGTTATGTGGTGTTAGAAGGAAATCATCTCTGACTTTATGATTTTATTTCACTCTTTTAGTGAGGATATTCCTGGGCTACATTCTAATGAAGATTGTAGCCTAGGAATATCTTCACTTTTTACCCCTTATGTTAGACAGGAAAGCTACAAGGGGTGGAGTCAGATAAATGCTCTTCTCTCAGTGAGATAAGACTCTGGTAAAGTCATTTTTTTTTTTTTTTACTGACAAGTAGGCAGTGGTAATGAAGAACATTCTGCATTCATTTCCAAGTGGTTATTTCCCTCTTCTCTTGTCAGAGACATGAGATAATTTTTGAAAAATTGTTTGTTGTGTGAGAATATGCTGTGGGTCTGTATCAGAACCCTATCTCAGATTACAGCCTTCAGGTGATTTTTACTTGCACTCTACCCCACTCACAGGTTCCAACAATTTATTAAAATGCCCACTAATGTATTCCAACCAATGTATGTCTCTGGCAGTTTCTGCTATAAGTGATCAGACTATTACCCTCTGTTTGCATTTACCTGTCCAGATTTTGGAGTGGTGGTTTTCCTTGCAACCTGAAATATCTGATGGATATAGGAATAGTCATTGATTTTTTATTTGATCAGCCTTTTTTTTTTATTGTAAAGACAGGAATGACCATTTCCAAGCTCTTTATTTGTCAGAACTGAAAACTGGAAGCTATCTTTAAATTCATTTGAACTAACATTTATGGAAATTCAGTTAGAAGGATTGCCAAATCATCAGGGATTGTTTTAGTGTTCTCACATTTCAACTAACTGGATAGGAAGACAAGCAATTTAAACTTGAATTTCAGGTTAAATGCAGCCACTAAAATGTAAATGATTCTTATGAAGGCTGTGAGAAAAAAAGAAAGAAGTTTCAAAACAACAAATTATGAAAACAAATTTATGTTAATGGATCAAAAGAGTACAATTGAAAGCAACTGTATAATATAACAACAATCTAAGCTTTTGAAAGAAATATTTTGAACAGAATATGTAGTATAACCCTATGAATAATCAGAACGAGTAATTGGTTGATTCTATTGAAAACATTTATCCTGGGTTTTGAAAAAGACTCTCAAGTTCTCAATAGTCTCATTAAGGGTAGAAGCTATGAACTAATGTGGCCAAAACCTAAATTAGGCATTTTGATATGCTAATTAGACCTGAGGTCCTTCCAGATGAAGCTGGGGCAGAGGATCCCAGGTGCCTGCTGGCAGCTGGAGCAAAACCCGGGTCCGGGTGTTGGAGAGAAGCCAGTGCCAGTACTGGCAGCAGGGAGAAGAAAGGCCTAGTCTTGTACAATTTTCATGCATTGGGCCCCTATTATTGTCAATATTTACTCCAACAGATAAGCACTATTTCTACTTTTCTCAAATCTTTGCCTTTACTATATATTCTTAAAATTTATTTTTCTTTATTCTGACTTTCATTTCTTCACAATGTACATAGTTGTATACATTCTCATTTGCATACTATATATCCATGTTTTTCTGTGAAATTCGTGTTAATACATTGTGCATGAATATCTAAATTCCAAAATCCCTATAGTTTGGTTAGCATTCTACAAATGTCATTTCTCAGGAGAGTTTTTATGTGAAGTTTCTAGAAGAGAAACTTGCCATCCCTACTACCTGTTCAAGAGCCAGGATCCAGAGAAAGATGAATGGGCAACTGCTTGGGTGAGATGCTATGTGATACTTACCTTGAGGCAAAATTGTTCTAAATATATCATCTCTGCTGGTTTTCTTTAGACTCTTGTGCTTATGAAGTGTTATAGTCAAAGGTGAAACCAAGAGTTAATAACTATAAAGAGTGGAATGCTCCCAAATTTCTCTTTTTAGACACAATAAATACTATCTGGTAACAGACAGAAAGAGGAAAACAGTGTGGAGTGGTGGACAGAGACACTGAATCAATGTCCTCCATAATTTTGAGAATGTTCTGAGTTTCATTCAATCAGCATTTATTGAATCCCCTTTATTAGTAGTCAGCTAGTAATTAATATTTTAATAAAATTTGCATTGAATAAAACATGCTTGTGTTTTTTTGGCTGTGCAATGGCTGTGGATTTAAATGAAAAGACAGACTCAGGATTCTAAAATGAAGAGCCCTCTTGAATGGACCTTACCGAATCATAAAGAGTGTGGGGCAAGGTTGGAGAGCATACTCAGTGTGGGAGACATGGGATGCAAATGATGCCTCTACCATTCTCTTGGTCAGGTGGCCAGAGGAATGTTACTGGCAAGTTACATAACTTGTCAATATCTATCTGTAGTGTTACAGGCCCTCTGCTCATCCTCCTGCTCAATCTTGTGCATGTGATTCCCCACAGTATTCAAAGGCGGAAAGGCATCCTGTGACTGCACTGGAGAAAATGATGGAGTCAAGCTTTGCTGGCCCTCAGTCCTTCCCAGAGATCCCTTCTCCTGACCGAGGAAGCCATTCTGTCAAACAACACAGGTACAGGTCATTAATCATGGTGGAATGAGCACATTCACACCATGTATGACTCTGGACAACACTTGCCCAGAAATGACAATACTTTTTAGGAGAGATGATTGTTCTTGCTTCTCTTGTGGTTCTCCATGGAGTTGGTGCTTAAGCAGCTCACAGCAGGTAAACTAAAGACACCAGCAGGCTGCAATGCCCCTCTAAAAAGCCAAAAGGAGCTGTTAACAACACCCATCAAAGCTGCAGATACAGACCAGTGAATGAAATAATTGCATTAGGAAAAAAAAAATTAAAAACATGATTTTCTTTTTAGCCTGCTTTATCACTCTGCAGATTAAATGACTAATTCTTCTCTGGGAAACTGATTTGATATGCTCCAGGTCTTTCACCACAACTCTCAAACAAAAAAATTTTCATGGATTCTTCCTGGCAAATCTTCTTGGATCTATTATCAATGGGGTGACATTCCTTTATAAGCTGACTATAGCAATTGGATTTTTTGGGGGGAGAAAGCCAAAAATAATGTTTATCTTACAAATTTTATGGAATTCTGAGGCTGAAAACATCTTAGTCATCTTCTATGGTAGTCACATACTATGTTTTATACATAAGGCATTTAAAATTCTAAAAACTGAAAAAAAACAAGTGCCAAAGTTTGGGACTAGTGCTGAAGCAGACATTATGTTTATATCATAATGCATATCCTTCCTTGATCCTTGTAGAAGTTGTCCCAAGATTTGAGCTTTCTTTTCTTTAGTAAGAAGTATAGTATTTAAAAATTTAAAAAAAAACATTATGAAGAGATAAAAATTGTAAAGAGAAAATATGAAAAATCACAGTTGTTCCCACCAATGAAATGTAAATATTGGTGTTTACACACCAGACAGTGCTTTGCAAACCACCAGGACAGATGCATACATTGTATAAAGAAACTCTCTTCTTCTTTGCTTCTCAATGGGTCCAAAAAGGATGTAATTGATGCTAACATATTACTATGAGGTTTTCTGTCACTCTATATGAATAGAGATCTAGATACTAAAGGTTTTCTGTTTTTTAAAAGGTGATTTAAATATTTTTAGCTCAGGATTTAAATATGTTTAGCTATTGGATAATTGCTTTAGTTATTAACTACATATTTTGATTTATATCAGTTAAGGAATTTTCAGATATTTCCCTCTGGGGGGGGGGAAACATTTCAGTTCCTTGGAGCTAATAGAAGTTATTTAATTAGGGAAATAAGTCCAAAATTACCAGCCTTTTAGAAGATGAATATTTTCTCCAAAACAGCATTTTCCCTGCTAATTATAATATGTGTTAATGTGGTGTTGCACCCAGTTAAGTAAACTAATTAAGTATAATATTATTCCAGCATGATGTTATGCCATTAATGATTTAAAGTTGATATAAAAAAAGAATTACAGCTTCTATTGTATTTGCACTGCAAATACCCTATACTTACTCCTTGTCTGTTAACGTACTCCCTCCTAAACGTGGCTCCTACTGTGGTTTCTAGGAAATAAGGCCTGTTGAAGACCTTCCTTTCTGTTTGGTTCAGTGACATTGCAATGTTTTTGGCATGCATTGTGTTGTGGTAGATAAGCAAGGATTAATTTATAAGGTGCCTCTAAAACTTTGTAAGTTACAGTTTAATATCTCAGATCTTTGTTTTGTAAAACGTGCAGAAGACTTCAATGTTTTCATGACTGGCAGCCTGGTAACTGATTTATGTAGCCTGCCAAGGGCTCTATGACTTCCTGAATGCTACCTAGTTAGCACTCTATACTAGCTGCTTGAGCTGTAGTCAGGAAACTGCCTTTTAAGATGGGCCACTAGTTCATATGGTGGACTTTGCTGCCATGCAGTTTGGCTAGTATGAATAATTAATTTATTGCAGTGCCCTGCAAATATGACATATTTGGATAGCTCATTTATGAAATAATACTATTAATTCAAAGCATTATTTCTTTTTAGTAAAAAAAAATCTTTCTTTTTAAAAAATAAGTCTGGTATGTTATGTCACACTTACTGCATTGTATTTGGCAATGTAAGTCACTTATAGATAGCACATATGTAAGTATTTTTTTAAATAGTGGAATAAGACTGTGTTTTCAGTTATTAGTGGGAGTCTCAAGTTGTTGTCATTTGTGTGAAAGGAGCCAGGGAAACTCATTATACTAAGCACATGCCAAACACTTCACATACTTTATCGCTTTTAACCCCAGTAGCAATCTTATAAAAAGATTTAAGCATGATGCCAATGCCTTTCTCCATACATGTCTAGTCTTTGCCTTTCTCTATCAGCATTGCTCTGGGCACTGGAAGGGCAGCAGGCTCCCTTGTCCTGTAGCTTCTGTCAGCTCAATGGGAGGCACCTGCATGAGATGCAAGGGCCAGGGAGAGTGAGGTTCCAGTACTTCTACCCCTCCCTCCTTACTTGGCTGCCTCAGCCATGTCCCTTTTCCCGGAACCAAAGTGCTTGACAAGTGGCCCTCTCCTTATAATTCCTTGTCTCTCTATTCTGGTAATAGCTCCCTCCCCTTGTCTCTTAGGTTATAGGGATAGTAACAGCTTCCTGTTGTCACTAGCCTTGACATACAGAAGTACCCTCTGTTATCCTTTTTTTCTCAAATACTGAACACCTCTTTGTAAATGACAAAATTTCCCCTAAATGACCCAATTTAGAGTGCCCTCTATTTTTCTCTAAGACTCTAACTGGTACCAGTACTTCCCCCAATGCCATGCTGTTAATGATGTACATACAGGAGATGCATCTCCAGATCCAGATAACCCTAGCATCTAAACGTGAGCAGCTTTCAGACTCCATAACTGCTGCTGGATGGTGCAGAAAGAAGCTGGAGGGAGGGAAATGCATGAGCTGCTACAGAGCTTCTTAGACTTGTTGTCTTAGTGAGGCCCCGAGATATTGGGCAACTTGGGACTCAACATACAAGAAATATTATGAGAAAAATTAAGTTATAATAATCTGGTGTTTGTACTAACTAAGGAAGTTCATGTTGGGTTGAGAATATGAAGTTTGATCAGTCATGTTAGTTCTCGATTTCTGGCCTTAAATAATATTTGAGAGGTTGTTTTGTAGAAATAATGGCAATATTCATGCAGGAAAACGTACAGAACTCCAAATAATAAAGTGATATGGGTAAACTCCTTTGGGGTACTTGTCCGTTTAAAACCTGATAGGTTTATTGAGATTTTGAAAATGTTTGTAATCTTTTGTATAGTTTTATGTGATTTAATCACATACAATGTCATTTTAGAAATGTGTACATTTCTACTCTGCTCCCCATAGAGTAGGTGAAATTCATTGGGGTAGAGATGCGGATAGATATGCAACAGATAGTGTGTCAACTTAGCAAATTAGTTTTAGAATTAATCTTATTCTTTTGTTTAACATGATCTTTATAGGGATCTCACCTAAAGTATATTTTATTTATACCTTTTGCCCTTTAGGGACATCTAAAAACATAATCATTTTGCTATTTGAATGTAAGAGTCAGAATGAGATATTTAGTAAAAGCAAACTGAAAAAGGGAAATTATTTAGTTTCTCAAGATAGATGGAATTTTGAGATAATGAACTGAGAATTTAGCACATATGTTAAGGAGAGAATGCCAATCATGATAAAGTTTGTTTATTCTACCACTAACACAAGTGAAATTTCCCCCATAGATTCCTTCAGGACTTCTTGTGTTTGGTTCTTGTCAGTGTCTAATAAGAAAGCCACATTTACTGTTATTAGAGAGACAGCCACTGTAGCTTAAATACTGAGGGTGGATGGGAATCAGGAGCTTCAGAATTCCTTAAACTCACATCTTAATTTGACTGGAAAACAGCAATTATAACCAACTGTGCTCCACATTAGAAAGCCAGAAGCAAGAACTTCTCTTGGTCTCAGTCTTTGCAAGGGTAAATGGACTTGGCAACTTCTGATCCCTCCTGGCAGATATACTCCAGTCATGGGTGGAGTATGGACTGGGACTTGGAGGATCTCAGGTGCAAATGTAGTGTTTAAAGAGTTTGAGCAGCCACCTGTAAGGTTATGGCTATGACCAATGTGCTGGTTTCTCTCCTGCAGCCGAAGTCTCTCCTCCTGCTGTAGTCCAGGACAGAGGAGTGGTGTACTCCACCGGAATGCCTTCAGGAGGACACCCCCCTCACCCCGAAATAGGCTGGGTGGGATTGTGGGGCCAGCATATCAGCAACTTGAGGAATCAAGGATCCCCGACCAGGATACAATACCTTGCCAAGGGTAGGTCTAAAAACAATGAAATGTAGGGAGGGTGTCATTATTGCTATAACTTTAAATTGAGTTGTTATGTTCATTGGGGTTTTTATTCATTGATTTTGTCATCATTTAGCTATTTATACTTCCTTTCTTCTTTCTTCTACAAAAGTAAACTAACTTAAAAGATTAGGTACATTGGAAATATATATTAGGAAAGTGCTTAATCAAAAATAAACATAACACTAGCAAGAAAATAAATGTATACATATCTAGGCATTTTATTATTAAATAGTTGCTAAAACAACTTAGAATTTGTCTTCAATTTAAAAAGTAGAGATTTCTTAGGAGGGCTAAAGTGTTTCTTTATTCTTAGATTTGAAAAAAACTACTTAATTCTCTGATAAGTACGACTGTGGACAATAAGTAATCTATAGCATATATATGTATATATCCTATCTAATAAAAGTATAATATGCAAATTAACCATAAATCTGTTACACCCACAAGCCACGCCTACAAGCTATGCCCAACAGCCAATCAGGAGTGAGTACTCAAATTAACCCAGCCAAGATGGTTGAGGCCACAAAAGAGCAGGAAGAAGGCTTGGGTTTCTCCCATGATGGAGGAAGCCAAGCTTTCCACACCCCCTGGCTGGCTCAGGCCTCCACTCCAGGCTACAAAGTTTCAATTATAGAATATAAATAAATCTCAACAAAAATGGCGGCAGCCATGGAGCTGGAAATTGCAGGAAGTTAAGGATACCCCTGGTGATGGAGGAAGCCAAGCTTCTGCAGCCCTGCCCTGCCTTGGCCTTCACTTAGCACAAATTTTCAATTAGAGAAGATAAATAAATCCCAACAGAAGTGGCTGCCACCATGGAGTAGCAGAAAGCTTGGCTCTGCTCCAGGCTACAAAGTTTCAATTGTAGAAGATAAATAAATCCCAGATACCAGGGCTTCCACCTGGGTTGCCAGGGGTGTGACCAGCCTGAAAACCACAACAGGCTTGCCCAGGCCACCCCATGCCCTGAGGGAATCCCCACTCTGATCCAGGACACCCTTCAGGGAAAACCAGCTGACCCCTAACCATGCACCAGCCCTCAATCTTATCTAATAAAAGAGTAATATACAAATTGACCTTCACTCCAAAATATAAGATGTCTGTCCCCATGTGGTCAAAGACCCTGCCCCCATGTGGACACCACAAGATAGCCAGCATGGAAGGTCAGTTGGGAGTGACCAGGCCTGCAGGGAAGGGCAGTTGGGGGAGACCAGGCCTGCAGAGGAGGGCAGTTAGGGGCAAACAGGCTGGCAGGAGAGCAGTTAGGCATCAATCAAGCTGGCAGGGGAGTGGTTAGGAGGTGATCAGGCTGGCAGGCAGAAGTGGTTAAGGCAATCAAGAAGACAGGCAGGTGAGCAGTTGGGAGCCAGCAGTCCTGGATTGTGAGAGGGATGTCCAACTGCCTGTTTAGGCCTGATCCTACTGGAATTGGGCCTAATCGGGCAGTCGGATATCCCTCAAGGGGTTTCGGATTGGAGAGGGTGCAGGCTGGGCTGAGGGGCATCCTCCCACCCCGTGCATGAATTTTGTGCACTGGGCCTCTAGTATATACATATATAAATATATATGTATGTAAGCATATATATATATATATATATATATATATATATATATATTCTATATAATACTATATAATAAAACTCTAATATGCAAATCAACTAAACAGAGAAGTGACCAGTAGCTATGATGCACACAGGAGCTGCCCCCTGGTGGTCAGTGCATTCCCACAGGGAAGCAGGGAAGCACCGCTCAACCAGCAGCCAGGTTCATGACTGTCAAGACAGGAGCGGCTCTATGGCAGTGCTAAGGACCCCTAGGGGATGTGTGACCTCAAGGGGCCCCAGACTGAGAGGGTGCAGGCAAGGCCGAGGGCCTCCCCCCTCCAGTGCATGGATGTCATGCATGGGCCTCAGATAGATAGATAGATGATAGATAGATAGATAGATAGATAGATAGATAGATAGATAGAGATAGAGATAGATATCTGTAATAATAAAAGCATAATGTGCTATTTAGACTGGATGACCTTCCAGATGAGGCCGGAACTGCAAGGGTTCAAGCAGCCACTGTGGCAGGTGGGGGCTGAGGCAGAGGCAGCCATGGCAGTGGTGGAGGCCAGCTCCTTGCATGAATTATGTGTTCTGGGCTTCTGGTATGTATGTATGTATGCATGTATGTATGTATGTATGTATGTGTGTGTGTGTGTATTCTGCTTCCATTGAGCATACTTGAATGTATCTCAGTTAATACTGACAGTATGATTTCAAAGTACAATTTGCTGAATTCTGATCTCTAGGTTTATTCACGGTACAGGGACGGAAATATGGGCTTTGGACATGACAACTGCTATTTCTCCTTGCAGTGCAAGGTTGTCCTTCCTCTAAGTGAACACAGATCCTTACAGGGCTCAAGGTGTGGTGAATAGAATTGAGGATGAACTTTAGTCCCATTTACCTAATTGACTGTTCAACCAAACATGTAGCTTTTACTGGAAACGACTGAAGCTCAAATCTTTGACCCTTATATCTTGTGTGAATTTATCATCTAAGCTTAAGTTTTGTTTTTATCTATAAATTGAATAAAAATAATACAGCCTTTCTCAAGGTTGTTGGGTAGATTTAAAAAAAATTATGTGTAGAAAGAGTTGGTACCTTGTCACATGACAAGCAGAGAGGTAGTACTGGTTTCTATTGTCTCAGGAACTATAATAAAACTATCATTGATTTCAAGATTAATTTCAAGAATAATGCAATCAGGGTTTACTCCAGAAATTTCAGTAATCTGTTCCCTTACATAAGCCAGGTTCTTATCACATCTAGTTGTTATCTCTCTGGATGAACCAGGCCAGGTTTCTATGCTGCTTTGCCCTGGGTGATGTTCCCACACTGTATACGGTGGAGGCCTAAGCAAGTAGGAAGTCCATCACAGAGCCTTGCCCTTATCTTTTCTTCTGGGCAAGATACATAGTATGTGCATTTCTAACTCTGTCTGACAAAGCTCAGCAACAGATTTCTTTAGGAAGACCAGGAGACAAGAATTATATAGCCTGTGGCTGGGTTTTGTAATTTTGAAGCAATTCCAAATGTAGTGCAAAATGTAGTTGGTTCAGATCTGCAAATTCAACATAACAGCTAACTTATCCA
Source organism: Lasiurus cinereus (assembly GCA_011751065.1). Lineage (NCBI taxonomy): Eukaryota > Metazoa > Chordata > Mammalia > Chiroptera > Vespertilionidae > Lasiurus > Lasiurus cinereus. The sequence goes on from JAAGEH010000021.1 coordinate 2,863,225, forward strand.
AAACGTATGATATAATGAAAGTCAAGAAGTAGCTGGCATTTCTCTTTGCCTTATATCTGGAAAAGGGACTTGTATTTAGCCTACAATGACAACTAATCAGATTTCATAATTATTTTCCTTCTTAAGTCACTGAAAATGCCTGTTGCCAAGGAATAGTATATTTTGTAAATGGAGAGGGAGCCCAGCTCATGCTGTCTTTCTTTCTGATGGGCATGTTTTGGCTGTCATTCCATAAATCCAGGTATAAGGATGCTCTGAGCTGCTCTGGGCACAGGCTCCAACCACAAATACATGAATTTTCAGAGGTGTCCATTGCATGTTCAGAGGTGCCCTGCTTTGTCTTTTACTCTTGAGAGACTTTCACTTATTGTCTGCATGGTGGTGGTTTTGTTTTGTTTCAATCATCATTGGGATTGGAATATTCTCTCCAGCTGGCCAGCCACATGTATTTTCCTCTGTGTGATATGCACCCAGTATTGATAAATGGTAACTCTAAGTATAAGTCACAGTGTGCTCAGCACAATGAATCTCAGGGACCAATCTCATTCTCAATTCTTGAAAACAACTATTTTCCACTCCTGGGGGACCTTCCATCTCTCTGGACTGGAAATAGGATTGGTAATAGAATTTCACAGTTAAAGGCCCTCTTCAAATCTGGCCCTAGCCTGAAGGGGCAGTGATTGAATTTGCAAGGGCCATTCGCCATCTGCTGCTTATTTATCAAGCATGTGGTCGCTGTCTGCTAGGTTGGCTTCGGTGGTGGGACGTCTCTCTGTGGCACTGACATAGGCCCAGTTTGAACTAGTAGTTATCTCAGAGAAGCCAGAGGAAGGTGTGAATTGGAAGCTATTCAGGAGCCTTGTCCCTGATTAGCGGGGTCAGAGACAGCTATGGCAATAGCTCCTGGAGCTCTGAGCTATGTTATGTCAGACAAACCAAACTGATGTATTCATATGCTATACAGAAAGAAATGGAGTCACAAAACCTAGACTGCCACCTTCAAAGTAGAAGGGATATGAAGTATACTGACTATTTACCGTATATAACCTCCCAATTCATGGGTCAACTCTCAACTACTGAGTCACATCAGCCTGGCAATATTTCACTTTTTCACCATAGTTACTGAGGAAATGCACTGATGATTTCTTTGTTGAGGGATCAGAGGAATGACAGTCCAAATTGTCATTTTACAGTCAATGAATGACAAGCTCGTGGATCAAAATTGTGAATGAGTGATTGATTGTCAGGGATTCAGACCTCTGTCTGTCTTCCAACCCAGATCACATCTAGAAGTTGTGCTCTCACTTAAACTCATGGAGAAGAGTAATCTGCTTATCCTCAATACCAGTGCTGGACTCTCACAGACTTTAGGAGGGAAGTGAGAGTTACCAGTGTCCTCCAGGTAATAGTGCAGATGCATTACTTCAGTTCTCAGAGCAATCCCCAGAGCAGTGTACTACATGATTGTTTTAATTGAGGAGAAAATTAAAAGGAGGCTGCAATTCATCTAAAAATGGTGTTGGGGCTTGAAGTCATGTCTATCCAAAACAAAACCACATTTGGAAGAGTTCTATTTGCTTAAAGCACATATTCATGTTAAGGTAACATTTTAGACTGCAGTTATTGGCAGCTGTGTGTCCCATGACCCCTAGCTGAATTGTGAGGTGACCTATAGGTCAGCTGCAATCCCTCTTTCTCATCTACACCTTTAATTCAGCAGTCAGGTTTGTTAGAAGACTGCTTCAAGTTTGGCTTGAATTGCCTTTGATCACTTCTTCATCAGGCCACATTGTTGACTTATTGAAGCTATGATTGTCTAAATCCTCTAAGATATTTACACATTTTTCTAATACTAGAGGCCCAGTGCACAGATTTATGCACTGGTGGGTCCCTTGGCCTGGCCTCCACCCTCTTGTAATCTGGGACCCCTCAGGGGATGTTGGAGAGCTGGTTTTGGCTCGATCCCCACAGGCCAGGCTGAGGGGTCCCATCAGTGCATGAATCTGTGCACCAAGCATCTATTATGCATATAAGATCTTTGGTTAATCTTCCTGCTCTCCCCTGTTCCCCCTTTCCTCTGAGATTCATCAGTCTGTTTCGTGTTACCATGCCTGTGCATTGACCATCTGCCCCCGGTGGTCATTGTGCATCATAACTACTGGCTGGTTGGATGGTGGGCCAGTCAGCCAGTCAGCTGATCACTTAGGCATTTATATATATAGATTTTTGGAAATATTGTTTAGATCCTGGTATAAGAATTTGCATCTATGACCATCACATTTCAAACATATTAAATTCTACCCACTGATATAGTCTCATGATATCTATGAGAAATACAATTTTATCCTAATTACATTTTTTGTCTCTGTGAGGTTAGTGATTCTTGTAGTAAACATTCTGTATCTTCATAGATATGAATGGTGTTAATTAGATGATATTCAGAACAAACATAAAGCCCTCTAATTGGTCCCATTTCTTCTTATTGAAATTAATTAGAACTCTTAGGTTTAGATTTTTAGTTCCATAACACCAAAGCAAATGGACCAATATCCCTGGAAAAATTCCTTGTACATGGTGACTATGCAATTTACACAAGTAGAAATTACACATTCTTTAAAGCGTGTTCTAATGCAGTTTGAATATCCACTCATTTCTGGCTTTCATAGTAACAATTAAAATAAGACAACTTGGGGTTAACTTCTTCCTCTTCTGTTTACTAAAGGTAATGTGGGGCAAATCATTTGAGTACCCCTTAGTCCAGTTTCTTCATTAATTACATGTTAATAATAATAAATAAACCTCAGTTTTAAAAAAAAATAGTGAAGCAATTAAAGGTGAACGTGCTTTTTAAAACACCATGCAGCCTGACCAGCATGGCTTAGTGGTTGAGCATCGTCTACAAAACAGGATATCACAGTTCGATTCCCAGTCAGGGCACATTCCTGGGTTGTGGGCTCAATCCCCAGTAGGGGCGTGCAGGAAGCAGCTAATCAATGATTCTCTCTCATCATTGATATTTTTACCTCTTTCCCTCTTCCTTCCTCTCTGAAATCAATTAAAAATATCTTAAAAAAATAAAATCACTATGCAAATATTAGCTCTTGTTATTATGTTTAAAATGGATGCTAATTGGGGTATAAAGTGTTTATCTCTAAGATATGCTACGTACTCATATGCCCATTCCATCAAGATTTATTGGTTACCCACTCTGTACTAGGCACAGTAAGAGAGGGTGGGACTATAAAGATACCTAAATTTGCTCCCCATCTTTTCTCACCATCTGATAGAATTACTCCCATCATGCCCTTAAATAAAGACTTCTATTTGGTATGCTACACACTTTATTGCAATTATTCTTTCCTTGTATAAACATGAACTTTATTTGCATTACAATGTAAGACTAGGGAATGATAGTTATTATATGGAGGGTACATATGTTTAGATTACACAAATTTTAGTGTTTAATTTAATATTTAAATTAAGGACAAATAACAGAAACAGGATAAAACTACTGTTCCAGTACCCAAACCACATCTCCTTGAATCTGTGACTAGCTGTCCCACCTTGTGGCACTGGGAAATTCACTAGCTCTGAACAGGCCAGAAAGGGCCTTGTCAGATTATGAAATCTTTAAATGATTTGCATGGCATGCTGGCATTCTTGACAAGCCATTGACATGCACCAGTGAGCTGCCTTCCTTAGTGGCAGAAACCATGTATGGAAAGTTGCTAGATTGGTAGAGGCCTTACGGAGCTCACTTTATGCTTGCCCTTGGGCAGAGAGAAGAATCTTGTGCCTACCATCTCCCATTTTAGCAGTTTGTAGTAAGGCAGTTTCTACAGAGCAGAGTGCCAATAGAAATGGCATTCATTCCCCTAGAGTTGTGAAGCAGAAAAACTGGACTCTAGTACCTTAATGCTTAATGTGGGGCTTCCTGGTTTCTCCAAATAGGTTGGCCACATGAGTGCTAAATCAGGGCTGAGAGGGTGGTCGAGTTGATGGAGTAGAATAATGCCATGATGAGTTTCCTGTTTGTCACTATGGAAAGGCCACACTTACTAGTATCTGCTCAATCCCCATTTACTTTGTATTCTAGGATAGAGGTCAGGAAGACTATATCCCACCTGCCTATACAGCTGTGGTGTGTTGAAAGATCCCTGGACTTAAAGTAAGAAGATCTGGGTTTGAGTCTCAGTCTGTCACTTATTTTCTGTGTGACCTTGGGCAAGTCACTGCACCTATCTGAGCTTCAGTTTCCTTCTCTGTTTATCTGGGAACATATTCTGCGTCTGATGGGGTTGCTGTGAGAAGTCAGTGAGGTGGTGCATGTGGCAAGTGCTTTGCTGGCTGGAGAGTGCTCTGAAGAAGCACCGGCAGAAGGCAGACTGTCTAACACGCTCTTTCTTTTCAGGTATTCATCCACCGGTTTAAAGACCCAACAGAATGCATCCGTACATATGCAACTGCCTTCGAGAGAGACAAACTCCTATTTTAATAGCTTGGATCAAAAGGACCTGATAGGATATTCATCCCCAAGGGCCAGTTCTGTGCCCATAATCCCTTCAGTGGGGCTAGAGGAAACCTGCATGCAAATGCCAGGGATTTCTGAAGTCAAAAGCATCAAATGGTGCAAAAACTCCTACTCTGCTGATATTGTCAATGTGAGTATTCCAGTCAGCGATTGTCTTTTAGCAGAACAACAAGAAGTGAAAATATTGCTAGACACTGTCCAGGAGCAGATCCGAATTCTGACTGATGCCAGGAGGTCAGAAGACTACGAACTGGCCAGTGTAGACGCTGAGGACAGCGCCAGTGAAAACACCGCCTTTCTCCCCTTGAGTCCCATGGCCAAATCGGAACGCGAGGCACAGTTTACCTTAAGAAATGAAATACAAAGAGACTCTTAATTGATCAAGTGACTTGAGATGTAGGAATCTGTGCATTCTATGCTTTGCTCAACAGGAAAGAGAGGAAATTAAATACAAGTTATTTATATGCATTAATTTAAAAGCATCTACTTAGAAAAAACCAAATAGTCTATCGCCCTCATATCATAGTGTTTTTTAACAAAATATTTTTTTAAAGGGAAAGAAATGTTTCAGGAGGGATAAAGCTTACAACTAAAGCTTTTGGGTGGAATTCTGAATACAATTTCAGTTAGTCACATCACTGTCCTCTTTGGCTCTTGGTAGATGTGGGCGATTCAGACCATCAGCCCCACAGCACAGTGTCCTCATCACCAAGCACTGGCAAGTACCTGGTTTCAGAGACAAGCTGCACCCCCAGGGCGGGTGTGCCAGTGCACAGACAGCCCTTGCCCTTTAGCTTGGCAATCCCAACCCCTAAATTTCTCTTCACTCGACAGCCTCATCACAGGTTATGTCATGTCAACAAATGTAGTGTTTTCTTTTTCATTTTGAGAATGGCACAGGCCTGGGAAGAAGGAGGACAGAGATAGAGGGAACCATGGGGGCAAATTCAGCTGCTCTTTCGTGCCATCTTCCTCTGAAATTTGAAGGTGCAGAATCTCAGAGGAGGATATTAAATCAATATATAAAAAAGGACAAAAAAATCAGTGTCATGTCACTAAAGTCATTCTGATAGAAATGTTTTTCTTTGAGATCGTTTAGGATGCCAAAGGAGCATTTCTCAGTGTGTGTTTGTGTGTTTGTGTGTGTGTGTGTGTGTGTGTGTCAGAGAGAGAAAGGGAGAGGGAGGGAGGGAGAGAGAGAGAGAGAGAGAGAGAGAGAGAGAGAGAGAGAGAATGAATGTGTGTTTGTGTGTGTGTGTGTGTTTGCTCCCTTGAGCACTGGTATGCTGTATGCACATGTGTTCATTGTGAGTATGTGTGTGCATGTGTGTGTGTGTATTAAGCTTGCTAAAATTTGTTCTGAAACATCAGGGAATCTAATATTAAAAAAAAATTTCCCACTTAGATCTGTTCACTTTAAATTTTTCCATTAAGTATAAAGTTCAGTTAGTAAGTTCTTACATCAAAGTCACTTGCATGGTGGGGTCCTATAAAACTGTTGACAATGTCTAGACCATTTTCTGACGTGAATACTTCTGAGAGGAACAACTGTAGGTTCATTGATGATATCTGTAACACAGGAGAGTTGAATGTGTTTGTTTATTTTGAATCATGCGTACTTAAATTATTTATACAAGCCAATGACCAAATTGACAGTTATCCTTTGCTTTTTAATGAGAATCATTAGTATTTATTTTGTAGCTAGTCTACAACTTGTGGACCAAGATATTGGCTTCTGTGGTTAATATGGAAAGAATGAATTGTTGAAATCACAAAGCTAAGAATTCAGTTCACAGGAAGCCCCCAAAAGAAACGTAAATTGTGTTGTATGTTCATTTGGAATAAAGCAATATTTTTACCACTGCTGAGGTGAGCGGGGACTCCTCCTGGAGATTTGTCTGTTTTATTTACCCTTACTTTGATGGGGGCATTCAAGAAAATTAGTGTTCACATAACCAGTCTTTTTCCAATTATTGGTGGTGTTGTTATGTTTACACTGTTTTAAATAAAAAGGCACAGTATTTGAAAGTATATACAAGATTTCTTTTACTGCAGTTGGGGAAACCTTGCTTAAAATTGTCTTGTTCTATTAAAAAAGAATGAAACTATTTCAGACATTGAACATATACAATTCTTATTTGAAGTTAAGTTGTTTCTGTTGAAAATACATTGTAAATTGCTCTTTGAGAACATTCTTTAATAATAGACACAATGCCACACAGGGGAAAGAAAGAACAGTATGTTTTCAGCACTGTTCTGTGAAAATTCAAGGTCTCAAATGTTGAAAATAATTTGGTAGATATGCATTTTATATGCAACTAAAGGTTTGTGGTACTCATCAGTTGTCCCATTATAGTTTTGCTGTTCTTTTTTTAAATTTATAAGTAATGTTAGCCTTTAAAAGATGATTATAAATTTTTATTTCTAGATCATCTATGCTCTCATTTTAAAATATGATGTCATATCTTTGGGGAAATTTTGGAAAAATAGTCTTAGCAGGTATATAAAACCTTCTTATGGTTCATATCAAATATATTATTATGTTGAAATTTGTTATAAATATAAACATTAACTAGAAGGTCTCATGTTTGTTGATGTCAACCTTGTTCTTGTTTTTTGTTTTTTTTCACTTAAAATGTTACTTGTTGCTTATCTGAAGGACTCAGACATAATTTATCTATTTTAGGAGGTTATATACTCCGTGATTCACTGTGGAAATGTTAATATATTATTTATTCTGAGAAGATTATCAGTCAAAATAAGCCCTGGTCCAACCCATTATTTTTTTTAAAGAAGAACCACACATTGTGTGATTATAAACACCTGGTGCATTCCAAAGAACATGACCATCAGGCACACCCACTGGCAGTCTCATGTGAAATTAGAGATATAATTACTTCTTAATTGATAGTCAAGACAAAGTCTTCCATAAAGAATAAATATTAATGTTACTTTCAGTGGTCATTTCTCTCTTTTTGAATATGAAGCTCTCCTTTGAAAAAGGTCCAAGCTCATTTTGGGAATCAGCAGACAAGTACTGAAAACGTCAAGACTTGCAAAACTGATCTAACGTGGCAAACACCTGGAGCCATCGGTTCTTGGCCTTCGAGCTCATGTGCCCACAAAGAAACTGATTTCTACAAGACACCTTTGGTTATGCTTCACTTCCTTCATCTTTATTATGTAAACAGGTTTGTAATTAAGTAACTTGAATATTTGTTATAACTGGAAAATGAATGTCAGTCATTATTTTTACTCTGAATCATCTTCTGATATAAATGTTGTTCATAAAGCCTATGTTAGTCTAATTTGCCAGTAACTGCCATGGAATGCATTGGTTCAAAACATGTGACCAATTTTATGCTAATGAGAAATAGTAGAAACAATGTTGGATAATGGGCATCCACATTTTCTTCTTGGTTTTCTTATGCACACGAATTATGAAGTGCTCGGATTGATACCTAGTCCAATATCTCTCTACTTTGCTATGGGTTAAGAACTAAATATTTGTAAGTGACTCACATTTCTAATACTTTGCATCATTTCTAAGCATCAGCAGTGAGATCTTCTGTAGGAGAGACAGTGCTGTTTTCAGGATTTGTCAAATTATCTTTTTTGATCACAGTAACGTATCAGACCTGCCAAAAAGAGAACAAAAGGGACAATCAAACTTCAAGAAAATGCACACTGGCTTCCAGAGTGAATGACAATAAATCTACAATGTGAATGAGGCCCCTGGTGACCATGGATAAGGCTGTCAATAAGCAGGTGTCTACCAGAACACACTGGGTGTCACACCTACCGGCAGCATGGTGCTGCAGGAAGCCATGTCTCCCTAAGTGAGGAGGATGGTGGTTTCTTGCTCCAGCCCCATAAACCAGAAAACGTTGCCCTGAGACAAGTGCTGTGAGACATTCCTTGAGAAAGTATGTAGTATACATACCTAGGAACATAGTAGGAGGGTTGGGATTTTTATTTGATGTTTTGGTATGTGGGAAACATTTTATATACTATAAGAAATACTTTTTTATTATTCAATTGTATAGATTCAGTGCAGTGTATTCAATGACAGCATGCCTATACTGTGTTTGTACTTTAGTCTTCAGAAATTCAGTCTTCATCCAGCAAAAACCAGTACAATGTTTCCAGGATGTTCTCAATTTTAAATGTATCCCAATATTTCATGGTAAATGAGTCCTTTAAGTAAGCTTTATCTTTTTCTCTTTTATTCTTTCCCTTTTAAGAAATAGTGAGGGTAAAGCAAGAAATTCATTCCTTAAGGTCTACATTGTTTTCTCATAATAATCTGTTTCTTACTGTGACCACACACATGCACATACATATTTAAATATATAAAATATATATGTTTATTAAATGTATGTGTCTCATGATTTTCATAGCTTTATTTTTGTTTAAAATGACAAATATGCAAGTGATGGCCTTCAGGAATGTCAATGAAATCGAATCATGTAGAGCTCTGCCAACATTTAGATAATACAAGTATTTTTCAGTTCTTTCTCTTTCTTGGGTAAACAGAAATGTCCTCAGGTTGGAAAAATCAAAATATGAAATAAAATCTCTACTAGATTATCTTTTAGAAATTAAGATTGAACTATGAGTGTATATGATTGATGAACTTATGAGGATCTCAAAAATGTTTTTTACAAATTAAATCATTCTCTCAAGAGTCACTAAATAGGTGCCTTTGACTTACAGCATGCTTTGCACTCTAGTGAGGTGAAGGTGGAGTGGTGGTGGGGACTATGGGTAATGTTGAATACCCAGTGATGACAATAGCAGAGGTGAGCAGACCTAGACGTACTGGGCTTCTACTACTTTTATAACTTTTTGTCATAATTCCTGTATTGATTGCATGTGTAGTCTTGCCTATGAAAGAAATGTATGATAGTAAGCAATCCCTTTTGTTGGAAATGCATTACAAACTCATTATATTGAAAGTCGTCTTTGTGAAAGCTTTTACCTTATCTGCCCATAATAGTAGCTCCATGACACCATTTAGCAAATAAAGAGGATGATCTAGTTCATCTTCAACTTCTTTTCAAATTGAATACCTTGCTATCCAATCATTATAACTCAGATATTACCTGGTCACTTGCCATCCTATCATTTCAACACAACCCTTTAGAAAGTTAATGGTTATAAGACTATCTCTGTAAGACTAAAAAAAAATAATTGGAATCTGTATATGAATCTATGAATAAGACTTAAATGTATAATGTTCCATTTCATTTCCTTGCAGAAATACATAAGATTGCTTTTGTGATTGTTTTTAAAGTAAATTTACCTAGGACAGATAATAAAAATGAAGAATTGACCAAGAAAATATCTAATTTAAAAGCTTATGCATCAGAACTTTCCCCAGATTTTTGGGTCACAATTTGCTGCAGATTGTTTTTAAGAGAAACTGCATTCTGTGAACTTTTATCAAAGTCAGAGCAAGGATTTCTGAAAAAGAGAGCATGAGACCTTGAAGCTACATTCTTTCATAGAGACAGGGGACATTCTCATTGGATGCACAAGATATTGATTGATATTCTTAATTATTTGCATCTAAAACTCATTAACATAAACTCTCCAATTAAAATAAATAGATTATCTGAAGACTCATGTTATAGTTGCAAATAATCCTGTCTTTGGGGGACACAATAGATTTTAAAAAATGTAAGGTTTACTTCCTTATTTCATTTTGGTTGTATTTGCCATTTTTGACAAGTCAGTGTCTATTTGATCTAGCACTATTCTTTCATGTATAACTTACCCTCATCAAGATTCTAAAGTCTAAAGTTCTTAGTCTTCAATAAAACAATGCTGGATATAAAATAATTTCATCAAAACTTTTTAGGTTTTGTTGTTCATTAAAGTTATAAGGATTCCATGTAGTTGCTTACAAAATCAAAATAACAAAAAAGTCTACACTTAGAAGTTGTTTTTTGAGGGATATTTTTAGAAGGCTGAGAAACCACTTTACAGCTGTGTTAATTATACTTTACATTGATCCTGTCTTTTATGAAGCCACTATAAATTTAAGGGCTTAAACGATCATGCGTGTACACACATGATGTGTTAAAACTCAATGTCATACTCCTTTTCCTTATATTTTCTCCTTTCAGGTCACCTAAGTGTGTCCAAACTCACATCATGGAAGACCTTTAGTTTAGATATGTTTCATAGGAAATGGAAGCAGCAAGAAAATTTAACCATTATCTTCTATGTTTTATACAGTCAGCTTTTGAATTATGTTTCCATCAATAAAAGTGTGGAGAACTGACATTCAAACTGAAACAAATGAAAGAACATAAAGCTCATTGTCAAACCACTGTACTCACCAGTGACCACTGTGTACAATTAAAGATAACTAGAGAGAAATACCTTGGCTCTCTCTTGCTTTTGTAACTATGTAATTATAGACATTAAATCTAAATAAAAATACTTTTCATAGTTCTTAATAATTAATATATTTTATTAACCCATTTATTTGGTCATATTTTAAAGAAAGAATTATGTCACACACAGCAAAATGGTCCCCAGAATATTTTTAGTTGTCATTTTTTTAAATCTACCAGAAACAATCTTTTGTGCCTGTGATAATAATTCTGTTTCAAGGAGTGTGTTATCTATCTCCTTGGTATTCTTCTGAAAAAAAAAATTCAAAATGATGTCCACTACTCTGTGGGGTATGAAGGCTTTGGGAAATAATCCTAGATGTGTGTCCTTTGACATTTCAGTACTGTTGAGTTCCATTGTGTCTGCACATTGTTTCAGAGAGATATATTGCTCATTCAAAATCAGAATGTGAAGTTCATGATCATTTTAATAATAATCTTGACTTTGTCATGTGAATGTTCATCTTTGATTGCCACACCCTGCTATATTGTCTCAGTAGCTTTTGATGAAGATGGACACTCAGAATCCCTTAGGTTGATTTCTTACTACCTGTTCCTCTTATCTCACTTCCCTTTCATTAAACAGAGGGTTTTTTTTTTACATGAGAGAGCATTGTGATTTTGTACAGAAAAATAGATTTGTTCTTTTGAATTGTGCTAGTGAAGGAATAAACGAGGAATGTTTTAAATGTGATAACAAGGTTTAGCATGACTTTAGCCAATATTTCCTCGTATACAGACACACCCTACGGCACTTTAATGTTCTTAATATTGTTAACAAGACTTTTCAACATCATGACATTGTTTTTTTTCCAACAATATTTCTACAATATAAGAAAGGCAAAAATCATCTATGTAAAAGAAGAAAACAACAAATAAAACAATACAATCACCCTTTAAACAATGAATAAAATGCAAGCCAATAACAATATTTTTAAAGGTTTTAATAAAAAAATTGATTACAAATCAATTCAAATCTAGGGCTAAAACAATGTTCAGAAATATTAGACAAATATATTGCATATAAGACTTTATTTCATAATTCTTTATAAGTTGGAATCTTTCCATAATACTTTATATTTTAGAATTTCTACTGGGCATTAATTATGCTTGTTGAGGGCAAACATTTATATATAGTTATATAACTTATTTTGCCATTTTTTTTCTGACTTGACATAAAATTTGTATGTAACTTGATAAAAATACAGATTTATGAGAAGGAATTATTAATGTGTCTTACTTTCTCATTGACAGCTTTCTCTGAATGCAACAATATTTTAAATTAAGCATAGAAGAAATGACTGAGTAATATGAAGCAGATGAAAACAAATCATAAAAGTTAAATTGCGGGACTTAGATAAAATTGTTGCAGTCTTTATTGGATCCAAATAACCTAAATAAGCAGAAGATTATACAATATACTCTGAGATATGGATCATTTTTTTCTTTCCTTTTTTATATTTTTTAAAAAATTTAAATATTTTCCTTTTGTATTAATTTCTGGTGTACAGCACAGTGGTTAAATAATTATATATTTTACAAAGTGTTCCCACTGATATCCCCAGAACCCAACTGCACCATACTTAGTTATTACAATATTATAATTCTTATGCTGTACTTTACAAAATGCTGTATTGAGTCATTCTTTTATTCTTTTTTGTTTGCTTGTTTGTTATTTTTAAAAAAGCTTGTCCTGCATACTACATCCATTGCAACTAAAACAATGAATAAATGTTACTATGAGTCCTTTGTCTACTGAAAAAGGAGAAACAGAGACCTTATGCCACAAATAGTCAGATTTTACTAATATTTTTGCTATATTTTTATTTCTTATTTTAAAATTAATGTTAATGAAAGTATTAAAAATAATAAAATGATCAGCTATGAATTCAACAATGCTAAGACCATAATAAGTGGTCTCTTTTTGTATTACCCTCACATTTTCCTCATATGTGCATATATCACATTTTCCTAAAAGGAAGTTATTTTCCTATTATGTTGTATTATAATTTAAAAAAAAAATGTCATACTGCCCCATCATTACACATTTTCTTTGTAAACATTTAATTTAAAGGCTATATAAATTTCAGGTATATGTATATTCAGGCACTATTATTATTTGACATTCAAATTGTTTCAATTTATTCACTATGATAAGTAGCTCCACAATTAATATATTAATGCATATTACTTTTTTTTGGAATTAATATGTAGGTTCATGAACAGGTTTTGTAGGGCCTGTAAACACTCGGCATTGTATGTAATGCTATGCATAGATTAATATGGTCACATTTTTATGTGTGGGGAAGGTCTATAACTAAACATTTCATAAGATTAGTAAAATTTTTTTGATTATACATCAGAAGAAATTGTATGGTGGGTCAATGAATATGACTTTTAAAAATATGTTTTTATTGATTTTAGACAGAGAAATGGAGTGGGAAAGAGAAAAATATCCATCAGTTGCCTCCCGACCAAAGCCACAAGCTGGGAATGTTCCCTGGCAGGAAATCAAACTGGCAACCTTAGGGTGCATGGAATAACATGCAACCAACTGAGCCACATAAGCCAGGGCACTGTTTTGTTTTTATTATTTTTTTATAATTAAGCTTTTGTTCTTTAGAGCATTCTTAAATTCACAACAATACAAAGAAGGCACAGAGATTTCCCATATACATACTGCTCCTACACACCCACAGCCTCCCCATTATCAACATTCCCCATAAGAGCAATGCATTTATTACAATTGAAGAATCCACATGAACACATCATAATCACCCAAATCCACAGTTTACATTTGGTTAACTCTTCTTATTGTACATTCTATGGGTTTTAACAAATATATAATGGGCTGTATTTATTGTTATAGTATCATATCAAGTACTTTCACTGCCCTAACACTTTTGTTTCCTACTGATTCACCATACCCAGCCCCACCCCCATCTGTCACCTCTAGCAATCACTGACCTTTTTACTGTTTTTATAGTTCTGCTTTTTAGTCACTTTGAATATTTGTTTTAGTCATTACTCAATTGATTTCTGGAAGTGGCTAGTATATACAGTTTTAATACCACTGGAATTTTTAAAATTTACTTTGCGTAGCAATATAACATATTGTAATTGAAATATAATTGGTTTAGGTCTAGTGAGAAATGTATCATTTTTAATGAAGCCTAATTTTAATGTTTAATTAGAAAAATGTTACATGTTTACACATAGAATATAATGTATTTAGAACCAAAAGATAAACACTATTAATATTTAACTATATTTTTCTTCCATTATTTTTAATTGTATAAACATATACATGCCATATATAATTTAAAACTTGGAATCATCTAGTTTGAAAATATTTTCATCTCTTTTATTAACTTTACATATGGCCTCTGATAATTTCTTCAACTAGTAAATTATCTTTACATGTGATATTTTTTTAATATATATATTTTTAATTTTTTACAGATAGGAAGGGAGAGGGATAGAGAGATAGAAACATCAATGAAAGACATTGATCAGCCGCCTCCTGCACGCCCCCTACAGGGGATGTGCCTGCAACCAAGGTACATGCCCTTGACCGGAATCGAACCTGGGACCTTTCAGTCCGCAGGCCGATGCTCTCTCCACTGAGCCAAACCGGTTTCGGCTACATGTGATATTTTTAATAGCTACACAATCTATTAAATGGATGAAGCACGTTTTCAAAGGGTTCTTTAAGCATTTATCACATAATATATTTAATTGATATTTAAATATTCATAAATCTATTTTAAATGTTTGACTTATGCCAATATTTAAATATTATATGTACAGATACATTTATTGGTATAAGCATATTTCTTTGTATTGATAGACATAATAATAGGCTCTCTCACAGAATGGGGATAGTTTTTAGAGCAGCTTGCTCAATGAATTTTGATCTAAAGAACTGAGAATATGCCAGGCCCTGGGTGTTTTACATATATTAACATATTTAATGTTCATAATAAAACTATGAAGTAGATAGGAGTATGATCTCCATTTTAAAGATGAGTAAACCAAGGCCAAAAAAGTTAAGAAACTTATCCAAGGTTTCACACACACACCAAATTAAGGGCCTAGTCTTCAAACCACAGTTCAGGCAGACTTACCCTTTATTTTCCAATCTACCATTGTCTTTCTTGAGGAATTTCTGATAATCATAGTTTAAATGTTTATAACATGATCTAGAGGGACTTAATCACAAGGAACAACAACAGCCTGTAATTATTGGAATTGAGAGTCTATGGACCCATAGTTTACCAAACACATAGATTGGATAGGACTAGTGCTAGAAATGAGACCAGAGCATAGAGCTCATGAGGGGAACTCAATGCACACAATTTGTAGGTTAATTGAAGTTTTCACATACAAAGTGCAGTGATCAAATAATTTGTAAAATTGCTGTTTTTTATCCCATGTAAATTGGGCAGTGGATACTATTTCAATGGTTACCATCAAGTGAAGAGTGGGTTCAAAATAGCCATCTTCCCATTATCCACTTCCACAAAGCAAGAACTGGCTAGTAGTTACATTTACCTGTCTATTTATTTCAAAAGTGCCACATCAATGTAATGAATGTGTGTGTGTGTGTGTGTGTGTGTGTGTGTGTGTGTGTGTGTGTATGCATATATATACTTTATTTGGTCTACCCAAGTCCTTTATGCAATTCAACATGAAAGATGGCACCAGGATAAGACAAGTGATGTTCCAGTTTGGGTGCTTCCATTTCCCTGCCCTGAATTCAGAGTCAATCGCTGCTAAAACCAGAGTGAGTTTGGGATAGGATGTGTATTCATGGGGAAAGCTGCAATGGTTGGTCCCTCACACCTGGGATCTGAAAGAAGGATTTTGCATGGAAACACATGGTCAATAGATGATACTAAAAAAACTCACCCAATTTCTCCCACATCCATTTTATTAGAGAGGCAGAAGACCTAGAGGGACCTCTCACCCTCAAGGCAGAGAGATCATAGACTATTCCCACAGGAGTGCTATGAGGCCATGCCAACATCTGACTTGCACTGTGCAGAGGTCAGGACTCCTTAATAAATAAGTTTGCTTGAATGTCATACCTTAGAAATTACCAATTATCATATAAAAATGATAAAATATATTATCAGAAATGAGATAGATGGCTGAGTCATAGGAAATACATTGTCTAAGAAAGGAAGTCAAGGAAAAATATTTTAAAGAAGAAAGAACAGTATTAAAGAAAGAGGAAATAAAGCAGAGCTGAAATAGGACAGAATTAGTAAAGAGGAAAATTGTCAAAGTACAATTATGCCCAAATAATATTAAAGTTGTCTAATTTCTTACTCTTCTTTTATATATGTGTTGTTTCAAAACTTTAAAAAAAAGAGTAAATAGTTTTTTTTAATGTTAAAAAGAGTAAATAAATCCTACTCTTTTAAATAAAAGTTTCAGTGTTGCCAAAACCGGTTTGGCTCAGTGGACAGAGCGTTGGACTGTGGACTGAAAGGTCCCAGGTTTGATTCCTGTCAAGGGCATGCACCTTGGTTGCAGGTACATCCCCAGTAGGGGGCGTGCAAGAGGCAGCTGATCCATGTATCCTTCTCATCGATGTTTCTAACTCTTTATCCCTCTCCCTTCCTCTCTGTAAAAAATCAATAAAATATATTTTTTAAAAAAGTTTCAGTGTTAAAAATTTTAGAAAATCAAAGGCAAGGCACAAAAATATTTAAAACTAGCCAACGCTGAACTCAGTGATATCCACATAGCCTTAAATAAATTTATTTGTTTAGATTTTTTTATTATTAATTTTTTATACATATCTTCCCATTGCCCCCCCTCCCTCCCAGGCATACCCCAACCCCCCAGTGTCTATGTTCATTGGTTATGCTTATATGCTGGGCCTTAAATAAATTTAGCATTAGAGGAAAATGAGTTTGGATTAAGAATTCAATTGAGATGATTAAAAAATATATAACCCACTTTTAAAAATAAGAAAAAAAATATGTGTAATAGAAAATTAGATATTTGGAATAAGAAAAATAGTGAAAACAAAAGATGCAACTTTAGATAAAGAATAACATTAAAATGAGAAATCAAACAAAGAAAAGAGAAATTAATCAATTATAAGAATAGAGAACATTTTAAATTGTTGTTTAATAGCACAAATAAGTACTAATAAAAATCCCAATACGCCATAATTTTCCAGAGAAAATAAAATGTGCCAAAATGACTGAAAAACAGAAAATTTGAGTTATAAAAATATTCATGGGAAATGAAAGAAAAAAACACACACTTCTTCCAAGAATTACTTAGCTAAATACATTAAGTTTCCAGATACAGATAATTTTATAGGTAAGTTATATAAGGATATATAAAACATATATAAATACTAGAGGCCCAATGCACAAAATTCGTGCAAGGGGCTTGGCCCTCACAGCCCCCGCTTTGTCTAAAAGGTTGTCCAAAGGGTTATCCGGATGCTTGTTCTGCTGTTTAGCTGTTTGGTTGATTTGCATATTATGCTTTTATTATTATAGATATGCACACACATATATGTCCACATATGCGAACTATAATCATATATCAATGCTAAATATCTGTTATACAAGAATGCATAATTAATACACACACACATACATTGGATGTTAAAACACAAAGCTTTCTCTCTAAAACTTGACTGGGGTCCAAAGGTCGAAATAGCTACAGTAGGTTCCTTGTGCTTTCACTTCCTAGAGCAAGTTTTAAATCATGTAAGAAGGATATGCCATTAAATGTTAAAGCCACTTCTGCCAAGTTAGCTATCACCCACTTTCTGCTTCTGAAAATATGAGATTTAAAAGGAGAAAGAGTTTCCCTTTAGAGAATTGTCAGCATTTTGTACTGTTCCTTTTTTTTTTTTTCAGATGAAGAAAAGATGGCTTCCCTTACATTAAGCCATGTGAGAGGACATTCAGAGAGCATTCGGTAGATCCCGTATTATTAATTCCCTTGAAGTTCTTGCCTGGGGAAAACAAAAGAAAATTCTGCTGAATCTTGTTTGCCAATTGCTCAAGTGAAGAGACACAGAGGCATGGGGAAAGAGGATCAATGTGTTGGTCTTAAGGTACAGATACATGTTCTCCCAACCCAACACAGAGTCTGTTGGATGGTCCAGAACTCAAGGTCAGGAAAGGCATCAGCTCTGCCAGGTGAGCTGCACTCAGGGAACCCTGGGGAGAGAGTCTACCATTCCATGAAAGTGCTCCACCAGAGAAAGTGCTTCCATAGTGGTTCATCTGTGTCATTCAGAGGGTGGAAACTGCACTTGCTCATTTTCTTACCTCCTCATCACCTGGGCCTAACTGTAGGGCCAGGTACCACAGCCAGCAAGTGGCAAAGGTGAGCCAGGAGAAGGAAGTCAACCAATCTCTCCCTTTAGGCATCCAGATCTACTTCTTTTGAATGTTTGTATCACAAGACCTTTTATCTATTGAAGAACATTAAGTATTCACTACTGTTTGGCAGAACTGTCTTTGGAAAAATTTCTATTGTCTAAAGTTACTTATAAATTAATATGAAAAAATTCTAAGTAAAATACATGCAAATGAATTGTACTAGTATAAAAACAAGGAGTCATCAGTATAAAATTTATTTTAGCAATTTAAATATATTTTAATATTGGTGTATTTAGAAAAATGATTTATCTCCATAAATAGCAAAAAAAGACAAGATTTAATTTCTGTTCCTATATAAAGTATTTAGCTAATTAGGGAAAAAAATCCATTTCCTTAACAATACAAAATGAACTGTCAGTATCAGACATAGCAATTAATCATTACATGAATCTAAGGGAACTACCAAGTAAAATAATATTGATGAACACTTAAATAAATGAGGATATAAATTTCTCTTAATGAGAAAATTCCATATTTTAAACTAGCCAATAATCCTTGACTTAATTCATAAATATAATGCAATAGAATAAAAGACATACTTAAAATATTTCAGAAAATACATGACTGTGAATGGTTAAAAACACTTTGAAAAATAAAACTATATGCACAGAATAAGAATGTTTAGCATTTAATCAAAGATGCCATAATACGATTCTTATGAAACTTTCTTGCATAATACAGGAAAGAAAGAAATTAAATTAAGCAAGAGCACAAAAATACATTCATAAATTTAAAATAATGCCATAGAAAGGAACATTTTAAATTATATGTTTACATTATTCAATAAATGTTGCTAGAAAACTGGCTAACTTAAAAATAGGATTAATTCAACAAATCTTAACCACTTGCCTAGCATGTGCTGGGTAACATTCTAAAAGATAGGAATGAACAAAATGACAAACTCTTGAGGAAAACATATTAGTAGAAATGTGAGCAAAAGGCGTGAGCAGAAAATTATCTGTATAAGCACACACACACACAAATACAGAACACACACTCCAAAAAACAGAAGGAATGATAGTGTATGTATGATAGTATCTTTATTATGGTTGAAATATTTCATAACAAAAGTTATATACAGAAAGTTACACAAGGATTTGAGGTATAAGAATATTTACTACAGCATCCTATATTTTAAAAGCCTAATATCTCTGACTGGTCATCTGTTCAATCAATTCTATCTAATAAAAGAGTAATATGCAAATTGACTGTCACTCCAACACACAAGATGGCTATCTCCATGTGGTCAAAGATAGCTGCCCCCATGTGGTCAAAGATGGCTGCCACAGATGGCCAGCAAGGGAGGATAGTTGGGAGAGACCAGGCCTGCAAGATAGGGTAGTTGTGGGTGACCAGGCAAGAAGAGGATGGAAATTGGGGGCAACTGGGCCTGCAGGGAAGGGCAACAGGGGGGACCAGCCTGCAGGGGACATCAGTTGTGGGGGAACCAGGCCTACAGAGAATGGTAGTTAGGGGTGACCAGGCCTTCAGGGGAAGGCAGTTTGGGGATACCCATGCCTGCAGGAGAGGACAATTAGGGGAAGGACGAGAAGGGGAAAGCAGTTAGGGGCAATGAGGCTGGCAGGCGAGGGCAGTTAGGGGTGACCAGACCTGCAGGGGAGGGCAGTTAGGATCTATTGGCTGGCAGGGGAGCAGTTATGCATCAATCAGGCTGGCAGGGGAGTGGTTAGGGGGGATTAGGTTGGCAGGCAGAAGCAGTTAGGGACAATCAGGAAGGCAGGCAGGTGAGCAGTTGGAAGCCAGCAGTCCTGGACTGTGAGAGGGATGTCTGATCCCCCGCCTGAACAAGCAGTCTGACATCCCTCTAGTGGTCCCAGATTGGAGAGGGTGCAGGCTGGGATGAGGGACAAACACCCTTGTGCACAAATTTCATGCACTAGACCTTTAGTTATTTATAATAGAAAAAAATCAAATCAAATGTTTAAATAAATCATATATTTTACATAATGAAAACAATCTGTTAAATCCTGTAAAGTTGAGTCTTAAATAGCGTTCCCACTATTACACTTAAAGATATAGGTCAATATTGAATTATAATTTTATAACATAAATAATAAATTTATGTATCATATGTTCCTTTCCCTCTTTCTCATATATACACATGTATACATATATGATAAAACAAACCCAATAAAGACAATTGAAAGATACCTAAAATTACAACTACAGCAAAGTGCTTAAATTATGATATTATTAAATACTATGTTTTGAGAGAATACTGATTGATTTGAAAAATGTTCTCAACATAAGCTATTAGAAAGAAATAGTAAAATATTGACAGTGAATATTTCTATTTTTATATGGACATGTTTTACTTTTATATTCAGAAGATATATTAAATATAACTTTCAACAATGTAATTTATTGAACCCATATTCTGCAAAAAGCAATGCCTTTGTTTCCTATTCTTACAATGCTCATTAGCACATTGTTTAATGTTGTTTTATTGTTCCTTTCAGTTTGGGAAGTGCCTCTTTGGTTTGATTAACTGAGGCTTCTGTTTTGCTCCTCTGCATTGCAACTGAGTGTTTGCTATGGAGGAGGCAACAAGAAACAGGATATTGGTATTATATTCTCCCTGAGGCCTCCTATTTTCCAGAGATTAGATATATTTGCTCAACAGCACCAAGTTGCTGTAAGAATGTCTTTCTTGTTTCCTTTGCACCCAAGGGCAGATAACAACTTTCCTGTCTATAACTTTCCAACTTAGAAAGTTGATGCATATTTTTTTCATTATTTAATACTTGATTTGTCAGGTAGTTCCCAGCATAAAACCATTCATGAAAACTGCTGGCCTCTGGCAGTGGAAGAGCTATATAAGCTTTCAGCAGCCTACAAGCTAAGAATAGATTTGGGGTAGTTCAACGAATTCTTTAAAATGTGATCCTGAGCTGGTTCATAGGATTCTATTTGTCATCACTCAATGGCATGAATTATCACTGATCCTGGAAGCAAGACTAAAATCTGTATGTATGCCTTCTGATTACAGAGAGGCAGAGAAGAGTCAGAGGCCATGTGACATGAGAGAACAGATGCTTCCTTAATGACGGTGCTTTTTGTGTGGTGGGAAAGAGAGCTGGCTTCACCCTGTGAGCCCACCCACTCCTCCTTAGACACTGTGGTGAACATTCTCCTGTGTGGAGAAATTAGGTGGACAGAATGAGCGAGATAATTCTCCACATATATGTCCCCATATATAAACATGTTCATGTGTTTTCTTTCTCCCTTCCTTCTCTTCCATAGACATCTACTGAGTGCTTACCGTATGTGAGATAGGTTCTAAGAGCGGGAGACACAGTGGCAATCAAAATAGACAAGATCCTTTCATTGAGCACGAGCTCTGTGAGGGAGATAGATAATGAGTTAAATAATTGAATAATGTAATTTCAGCTTTTGATAGAAAAACCTAAATAAATAGAAAGTAGCTGGATAGAAACATAGGGAAGAGGAGTTATTTTACATAGGACCATTGAGAAAACCACTTCTGAGGAAATCTCATATGTTTAAAATAAGACTGAATAACTGAAAATAAGTCACCCAAAGACCTGGGCCAGGACAATCCAGGTAAAAGGAACAGCACATGAGAAACCCTGAGTGGGGAGGAGGGCTAGAATGCTGAAGCACAAGCAAAGAGGCCAAGGTGTCTGCAGTAGAAATAGAAAGGATGAGTTTAAGAAGATGGTCATATAGACACAAGTCAGTTTGTAAAGGGTCTTATAAGATGTGGTATGGAATTTTAATTTTAATTTAAGAGCAATGAGGCATCATTACAGAGTGGTTCAGTAGTTGAGTGCCAACCTATGAACCAGGAGGTCTAGGTTCCATTCTTGGTCAGGGCATATGCCAGAGTTGTGGGCTCCCACCCCCAGTAGGGGGTGTTTGTAGGAGCAGTCAATCAATGATTCTCCCTCATCATTGATGTTTCTAACTCTCTTTCTCTCTCTGAAATCAATACAAATATATATATTTTTAAAAAAGAAAGTAAAGTTTAAGTTAAAAACCCTTAATTGTTAGTTAATGAGATAAGAAGAGGGGTCTAAGAAGAGAAAAAATAAATTTAAATTTGGAACCTTAAATGTAAAACAGCATCAATTAAGAAAATGGAAAAAGACTGATATGGCTAAGGTAGGGAACTAGGGGGCAAAGGAAAGCATGAAGTAGAATAAGGTTTCAGAGAATATGACAGCTAAAGGAGGGGGATGAGGATTTGATAATGATGACGAAGAGAATGGTAATGATTGATGAGATAATGATACTGATGATAATGGTGATGACACTAGGTTAACAATAAATATAGTTTTAACCATTTTGGACTAGTTGCATAGGCTACTTTGTGCACTCTAAATAAGGTTGCCATGTTTTAGTGGCTTAAACAACATCAGAATATCTCTCAATCATGTTTCATATGTGTTTCAAAGTGATTGGGAGCTCTGTTCCATATTGGTCTACCTCTGAAACTCCCCATTTAAGGCAGTCAGTCATACACTTGGGAAAAGAAAGCAGGACAAATTACACCCTATTTTTTTCTTTTCTTTTCTTTTCTTTTCTTTTTTCTTTTCTTTTCTTTTCTTTTCTTTTCTTTTTTTTTCTTTTCTTTTCTTTTCTTCCCTTCTCTTCTCTTCTCTTCTCTTCTCTTCTCTTCTCTTCTCTTCTCTTTTCTCTCCTTCCTTCTCTCCCTCTTCCTCTCTCTCTCTCTCTCTCTCTCTCTCTCTCTCTCTCTCTCTCTCTCTCTCTTTCTCTCTGTTTTCTTGTTATTCTTCACCTGAGAACAGTTTCTTTCCCCATTGATTTTTAGAGAAAGTGGAACAGAGAGAGAGAAACATCTATGTGAAAAAGACACAATAACTGGTTGCCTCCCACATGTTCCATGACTGGGATATTGAACGTGCCCTTGACTAGAATTGAACCCAGGACCCTCATTATTAAGGCTGACATTCTAACCACTGAGCAATTGCCTAGGGCTGCACACTATTTCTTAAATCTTCTGACAAGGGCTTAATCCATGTGACCTCAACTCATCTTTTATTGGCCTATGCAAGCCACATGGCTACAACTAATTAAAGGGGTTGAGAAAGGACAGTCAAATCATGTTCCCAGCAGAACTCAAAATGTTTGGTGAACCACACTAATGATTATCTATTTGCTATACTTTAACTGGATTTTCTCATTTAAATGTTATGAGTAAGGTACTATCTTTTCATCCCCACTTTATGAAAGAACTTAAATTTAGAGCAGTTAAGTAACATCTGTTTTAAAGGGGGTAGGTCACAGACATTTAATAGTGAGGTCATTATCTAAACTCAGAGCTAATATGCTGTACTGTTAGCTATACTACCTATTTTGGCCATGTCAGGAATCTGAACTATGTTCCAGAGAAATAAGAGAACCTTTAAATGTTTTAAAGTGGGATTATTAGATTTGCCTTTTAACAAATGGTTGGTATAGTTGGATTCAGAACTCAGATATTTACCAAAAAATTACCTTATAAATATTTCTGGCTTATAAACCAAGTCACTATTTCACTGGTAAAGTAAAAGCTAAATACATACTCTTAGCCAATTTTCAGTTTTTATGTTCCTTGTGAAAACTTGATAGTGGGTGGACAATTATTGGCTTGAAATTATTACTATCTTTGTTGGCATCAGCTAAGATTATATTATTTTTAATTTAAAAAATTTTGACTTTTATAAAGAGAAAGGGAGATGACTAGAGATAGAAACACTGATGAGGGAGAAACAGCACCAATAGGCTTCCTCCTGCATATCATCAACTCGGGACCAAGCTGGAAACTTGGGCATGTGCCCTGATCTCAGGAATTGAACCAGTAATCTCTCGGTTCCTGGGTCAACACTCAACCACTGAGCCACACCAGCCAGGCAGCTAAGATATTCTTAATTTTTTTGGTTCCTCTCCTACAATATAGAATGCTCTTTTCAGACTGGGATTATTTCAGCTAACTACAGAGCATCCACTGGCTCAGTGGATAGACATGCTGCTACCAGAAAACATTGTATTTCAGAGAGCTCTCCACTTACATGTGTGCACCAGTCAGAGCTTGCATGTAGATATCAGAAACCAGAGCAATGCACCCACATTACCACCATCACTACCACCAACAACAACAACAATACTAACAATAATAGTAGAAACAACAACATCACTACCATCACTAGTAATACCAGCACCACCTACACTAACACTAGACACTGTGCAAATCCGGGCAGTCATAGAGGCTCTATAATGATATCAGAAATCAGATGCTTAGGGATTTTCTACTGTTTGGGGTGAGATCCTCATCTACATGCTCCTTATTCTACAGATTAAAAAAAAAATCTGTATTGGCCAAATCACTTTTATTTTGGTACTAGAAGCCTGATGCATGAATTAGTGCATGGGTGGGGTCCAGCCAGCCCACCCCAAAGGAGGCTGATTGAGGCTGGGCCAGCTCAGGGGAGGGGCCACGGGCAGTTGGCCAGCCTGACCCCAGACTGGGGTGAGAAGGGTCAATCAGGGGCAGTGACTGTCAAGAGGATGAGCCATGGGCAATTGGCCAGATAGCCCCACCCCCAATTGAGTGGGGAGGCCAGTTGGGGCTGGGCCAGCCGGGGTGAAGGGCCATGGGAAGTTGGGGGTGGGGGAGATGTTCAGGGCCTCAATTGGGCCAGTTGGCTGCTGCAGTGCTTGTCAAAGCAACCACTCATTTTGGTAATTCTGGTCATCCTGGTCATTCTGTTGTGCTGGCCATAGAGGCCCCGTGCACAAAATTCATGCATGGTAGGGTTTCCCTCACCCTCTCCAATCTGGGAACCCTGGGATTGGGCCTAAATGGGAAGACAAATATCCGTCTCACAATCCAGGACTGCTGGCTCCCAACTGCTCACCAGCTTTCCTTCCTGATTACCCTTAACCGCTTCTGCCTGCCAGCCTGATCACTCCCTAACCACTCCCCTGCCAGCCTGATTGATACCTAACTGTTCTCCTGCCAGCCTGTTTGCCCCTAACTGTTGTCCCCTATAGGCTTGATCACTCCCAACTGACCTTCACTGCAGGCCTGGTCCCCCCAAACTGCCTGCCCTTGCAGGCCTAGTCCCTGCCAATTGCCCCCCCTGCTGGCCATCTTGTGGTGGCCATCTTGTGCCCATCTGGGGGCAGCCATATATGACCACATGGGGGCAGCCATCTTATGTGTTGGAGTGATGGTCAACCTGCATATTACTCTTTTATTAGATAAGATAGAGAACTGGTGCATGGGTAGAAGCCTGCTGGTTTGCCCTGAAGGGTGTCCCAGATTAGGGTGGGGGTCTCCTTCTACTGTAGGGCAGCCTGGGCGAGGGGCCTGTGGTGATTTTCAGGCTGGTCACTCCCCTCGGCAACCCAAGTGGAGGCCCTGGTATCTGGGATTTATTTATCTTCTACAATTGAAACTTTGTAGCCTTAAGTGGAGTTCTCGACCCACCAGGGTGTGTGGAAAGCTTGGCTTCCTCCATCGCTAGGGAAACCCAAGCCTCCCTCCTGCTAGCTCCATGGCCACAACCATCTTGGTTGGGGTTAATTTGCATACATGATCCTGATTGGTTTGTGGGCGTGGTTTGTGGATAAAACATAGTGATGGTTAATTTACATATTACTCTTTTATTAGATAGGACTAGAGACCCAATGCATGAAATTCATGCATCTGGGGGGGTATCCTTCAACCCAACCTGTACCCTCTCCAATATGGGACCCCTTGAGGGATGTCCAACTGCTTGTTTGGGCAGTCAGATATCCATCTCACAATCCAAGACTGCTGGCTCCCAACTGCTTGCCTGCCTTCCTGTTTGGTCCTAACTGCTTCTGCCTGCTAACCTGATTCCCCCTAACCACTCCCCTGCCATCCTAATTGATGCCTAACTGCTCCCCTGCCAGCCTGGTCACCCCTAACTGCCCTCCCCTGCAGGCCTGGATCCCACCCAACTGCCCTTCCCTACAGGCCCAGTTACCCCCAACTTCCCTTGTTTGCTAGCCTTGTCACCCCTAACTTCCCTCCCCTGAAGGCTTGATCACCCCCAATTGTCCTCCCTTGCAGGCTTGGTCCCTCCCAACTGCCCTCCCCTGCTGGCCATCTTGTGGTGGCCATCTTATGTCTACATGGGGGCAGCCATCTTTGACCACTTGGGGGCAGTCATCTTGTTTTCTTGTGTGTTGGAGTGATGGTCAATCTGTGTGTGTGTGTGTATATATATATATATATCTCCTATCTAATAAAAGAGTAATATGTAAATTAACCATCACTACGTTGTACCCTATATCTATATCTATATCTATATCTATATCTATATCTATATATCTATATCTATATCTATATATATATCTCCTATCTAATAAAAGAATAATATGCAGATTGACCATTGACCATCACTCCAACACACAAGAAAACAAGATGGCTGCCCCCATGTGGTCAAAGATGGCTGCCTCCATGTAGACACAAGATGGCCACACAAGATGGCCAGCAGGGGAGGGCAATTGGCAGGGACCAGGCCTGCAAGGGAAGGCAGTTGTGGGCAATCAGAGCAGCAGAGCAGGGCAGTTGGGAGGGACCAGGTCTACAAGGGAGGGCAGTTGGGGGTGATCAGGCCGGCAGAGGAGGGAAGTTGGGGGTGATGAGCCCTGCAGGTAAGGGAGGTTTTATATATATTTATAGTTATTGAAGTCAAAAGAATCCTATTTTAGTTTATATGCTTAGATAAGAATTATCTGAGAATTTGCACTAGCTGAGAGAATAGAGCCTATGAAGATAAAGATTTTAAAGGGTAAGTCTCTACATGAGAATCCTTGATGAGGTGACAATGGATGGGCTCAGAGGGAAGAGTTGAAACAATGGTCTTAATGGAGAAAGGACACATCATTCTCTATGACTTATATAAAAGAGAAAGTGGATATGAATAAAGATGTTAGAATATGATATGGTGATAAAATTATATTCTCAATGTGTCTAAAGGCATTGATTTACATTATTTTCTTACGTAGATTTCTGACAGGATGTAGTAAACATTTCACATAGAAATTGAAAGGAATAATGGGAAGAGTTAATGAAATAAAAAGATTAAAGGGAATTCTTGGGACCAAGCTGAGTTTAGAGACCTTGGTCTTGAAGTGGTTGTCACTTTCAACCATCTGTGTCAGAAGTAAAAAGAAAGAAACATGGGTTGGACAATCTATTCAGTGTTTGGGTTTCCTGTCATAATTAACTTGAAAGAGCTGGACTGCAATGGAGTGTTCAGAATATGGGTTATGTGAACAAATGGTGCAACTACTACTGGCTAAGGAAGGAAGAAATTCCATGAGTTTTTATAGACTGAAGAAAAATAGAAAAAACAATAACATAAGAATTACACAACTAATATCTATTTGAGAGTTTACTATGAGCCAGGTGATATGCTGCATAAAGCATTGCTTCACTGAATACTCATTCTAATTCCAGAGGTTGGTACCAATTTCTTTGTTCAGCTGAAGCATTTTATAGGTTGAAAAATTTAATTTGCAAAATCATTTTATTTACACCTAAGATTAAATCTCAGGTTTGACTTACTCTAATGTCTAAATTCTTATCCTCTCAATTGTAAGGTTCAAGGCACAGGAAATAGTTGGAGAACAAGGCATGTTAAAAGAGGAAGTTTATTCTGCACTAATGAATGAGATAGAAAAACCAGGATTAGAGGAGAAGAAAGACCTGCTGGGCGTCTCACACACTGGAAGAGCAGCAACACATGCAGAGGTGAACATGCCTTTTGAGGGGAGGAACAGGAAGGGGTGTGGCCAAGGGAGGAAGGTGAAGGGATGGGCCCAGGGCACTGGGCACGCACTGATTGGTGGTTCAATATCTCAGGGATGTCCTGGAGGCAGACGCAGGTTATGTTATACTCTGCCCACCGATTATGGGAAGGGAGGATCTATCATTAATGTTCTGTAGATTACTAAGAAAGCAAAAGCAGTAAAAATGGGTGCAAAGCACATGGACAGGTGGAAAGTTGGAGGTCAGATTTTCATAATTTACATTGTTCCACTAATGTATAGGTTAAGGCTTATGTAATTGAAGTTGAACAGAGATAGAAGTCCCTTTTAAGGACCTCCCAGCAATTCCAGTGACCTAGGGTTTGCAATGACCTTTCCTAGAATTCAAGCAAGCATTGAAATTAACGGAAGGAAGGTAGTGAGAGAAAGGGACAAGTGTTACATAGTTATGAAAATTAGAAATTTGAGGTCCAGTATGCTTGTTCTCACTCTGACACAAAAGATACATATATTAAATAAAATAAACTCTTTTGTGTTCAGGTTAACAGATACTAACTCAAATATTGTTAAACAAATACAAATTTGATATACTTTATGCTGAGATATCTCATGAACCAATGACATTAATGCAATTGGAAAGACTGGAACAAGGCACAGGAGAGATATAGGGAAAACCAGCAGTCCTATCCTTTGAATGCTGCTCTCCCCTCTGTCTCTGCCAACAATTTTCTCTTTCTGTAGAGTATGCCATTGAAAATGACTAGCCTCTGTTCCTAATATGTTATATCTGCTCCTTTCAATATACTAACCTTTTTTGAGATTTAGGTTTCAAAATTCCTGAAAAAATCAATACTTAGGACCAGATGCTCACCATAAGATTATATTGTACAAAATACTTGCTGTAAAAGAGGTGGTAATGATGAGAGGCAGTTTCCTGAGAGGAGCAAATGGGCGTATAACCCTCACATTGCCTATTATCTTGAGTAAAGACAGTTCCAGTTTCTAAGCTT
The DNA here is from genome assembly GCA_011751065.1 of Lasiurus cinereus. Taxonomy (NCBI): domain Eukaryota; kingdom Metazoa; phylum Chordata; class Mammalia; order Chiroptera; family Vespertilionidae; genus Lasiurus; species Lasiurus cinereus. The sequence continues at coordinate 2,892,386 of JAAGEH010000021.1, forward strand.
TGATTTCAGGGAGAAATTTGCCTCCCCTAACCCCCAATCCCTGCCAGCCGACCTCTTTTAGCTTTGTGACAATGTTCTTGCAAAATAGCTTGAAAGCAGAAAATTAACAAAATAAACTGGTGTGTATTAGGAAACCGAAATAAACCTACTCAAGAATTCTGAATAAGTTAGAATAGGTATTAATACTTTTTAGATCCTTTGTTTGTCCCTAAGACTCCTTTTACTAGAATAGTGCAGAATTCTGACATCTCAACTACATGGGAATTGGAATGTTAGGGAGTCAATATTCTCCTTTGGGTTATTTATTGGCGTATAAGATTGTTGGGGTTATAAGACAACTCCCAACTTTTCCAGTTAAAATATAGAGTTTGGGATATACCCACCCTATAAGATGACACCCAGCATATAAGATGACCCCCGACTTTTGAGAAGATTTTCCTGGGTTAAAAAGTCATTTTATATGCCAGAAATTATGGTACACTAAAATGGATATCCAAGCAGGAAATTGTTTATATACCATGATCAAACAAACGGTGAATTTGAATGGAATTGATAAGTCATTTAAATAAAGAATCATCTTTAAGTGCCTACATTAATTATTGCCCTCGGTACAATTAAGGCAATGAAAAATGTGTTTATACTAATGGATATGTAGGGAGGATTTTTTCTCTTCTGTAGCTTCTCATTAGTCAGTTCTCATAAGAAACAGAAATGATTCTGGTTGTGGGGTAAGAGGATGGCAACTCGAGAAAGGCTCTCTGAAACTGAACGAAGGAAAGATTTTGTGGATACTAAAGAGTCAGCAGGTACCCCACTGGAGTCAGGATCTCAGATGGGTGTAAGCTTCTTTGAGGTCTTTGAAGGCTCAGCTTGTAGCCTGGGTGTCTTTGCTTCACAAAAAGTCAACAGAGAGGACCTGGGTGTGGGTTGCTGCTCTGAGAACTTCCAAAAGATCTGACATAACTTCCTACATGAAATCATTTAGTAGGAAGTAATGATAATTTTAGAGGACCAAACCCTGAGTCTTTTTCATGATTTCATGGATTTAATACATGACAGGTTTCATATATAATCCAAACAAGGAAAGGAAAGCACTGAAGAATTGCTATGGATGAACTTCTCTTTAACCTTGGAAAGCAATGATAAAGGATGGTTTTGGTATATATTTTTTAAATAAAATACTAAAAAATGTAAATATGTTATAAAAGTTTCATACAGTTTCTGTTAATAGATGAATATTTAATATATACAAATTGTATTGAATATTCACTGTAGTCCTATAAAGAAGATATTATGCCCACTATTCACATGAGAAAAGCAGGGGTCAGAAATAATTCATGACTTGCCAAAGATTAAATATAAATGTCAAAATGAAGATTGAAACTAAGTCTATTCTCTCTAATTCTTTCCCCCTTTTAAATACTTGAGCATACAAATAGATACATGTATAAATTTAGTAAAATACATACATACAAACATAAACAGGTATCTGTAGCCTCTACATATGTATCATTTTCTCCCTATAATGGTTTTCCTTTATCTTTCTCAATAGATGCTTTTACATCTCTCTATACATTTGCAAATACAGATATTTCTATTATTTTTTAAGGAAAGTAAGTACATTTTGCTTAAAGATACATAATCCTAAGGCAATCAACTGTCCTAGTTTGCCCACAACTGTCCAAATTATAAAACTAAAGTCCCTTGTCCCAAGAAATCCATCAGGTTCAGGCAAATTGAGACAATTGGCCACTTAAAGTTCAATGAAGCAACCCAATGAAGAGACAAAACTGAAAAATTTGGAAATGATAATGTAAAAATATATAACAATTCATACACACAATTAATGCAAATTTTAAATAAATACAAAATCCACAAAAAAACTGAAAAATAAAATAACCTAAGAAATTAAAATTTGCTATATTTTTTAAAAAATTACTCAGGAAAAAGGCAAGATACACTATATGATCCTTACAACTGGAATATTAAGAAATGTAATATAACAAATATTTATTAGAGAAGGTGAAGTTCATCACTGGGAGAATAAAAATAGATACAGATTTCATTAAATAGTTCATATGTGATATACATAAATAAAGTCATCTGTACATTAGTTAAATGTCAACCTGCTTTGCTATTTCTGCTTTGTAATGAGTATATTTGTAGTTCAAGGAACAACTTCATCATCATAATATGTAAAGGCTTCATAGCATTAGGTTTTATGGAATTGATACAGTCTGATAGTTAAGAGCAAACTCAGAAACCAAACAGCTCTTGTTACTCTGGGCAAGCTAAATAATATGTCTATGCTCCAGATGGGAAAATTAAATTATGTAATATTTATAAAAGTATATGGTGCAAGAATATTAGCTATGATGATTTTTATTAACCCACCATAATGTATTCAATCAATACTTCTGTTTACAGGTTCAATTATTTCCTATAAAATTATCTTAATTCTCCCTGATCAGGTGGCTCAGTTGGTTGCAGCATCATCCTGTACACCAACAGGTTGTGAGTTCAATTGCCAGTCAGGGCACATACATAGATTGTGGGTTTCATCCCTGTTTAGGGTGTTTATGGGAGGCAGACAATCCATGTTTCTCTCTCACATTGATATTTCTCTCTCCCTCACTTTCTATAAAATCAATACAAAAATATTCTTGGGTGAGGATTCAAACATAATAACATAATAAAAAATAATATTTTTGAGTAAAAAAATGCTTATTTATCACCATTTTCTCTGTGTTTTTTTGGAAGGGGTTTGTAAACTTTTTTTTAATTAATTTTTTATACATATCTCCCCATTGCCCCCCCTCCCTCCCAGGCATACTCCAACCACCCAGTGTCTATGTTCATTGGTTATGATTATACGCATAGATACAAGTCCTTTGATTGATCTCTTATCTACCTCACCTAACTTTAATCTTCCTGCTGTAATTTCACAGTCTGTTCGAAGCTTTACTGTCTCTGTATCTATCCTTTTGTTCATCAGTTTATAATGTTCTTTATTATCCCCCAATGAGAGCGATCATGTGATGCTTCTTCATTGACTGGCTTATTTCACTAAGCATAAGGCTCTCCAGTTCCAACCAGGTTGCTGCAAATGGTAAGAATTCCTTCTTTTTAATGGCAGCATAGAATTCCATTGTGTAGATGTACCACAGTTTTCTGATACACTCATCTGCTGACGGGCACCTAGGCTGTTTCCAAATTGTGGCTATTGTAAATTGTGCTGCTATGAACATAGGGGTGCATAAATCCTTTCTGATTGGTGTTTGTAATTTCTTAGGATAAATTCCTAAGAGTGGTATTACAGGGTCAAATGGGAGATCCATTTTTAGTTTTTTGAGGAAACTCCATACTGTTCTCCACAGTGGCTGCACCAGTCTGCATTCCCACCAACAGTGCACAAGGGTTCCTTTTTCTCCGCATTCTCGCCAACACTTGTCGTTTGTTGATTTGTTGATGATTGCCATTCTGACAGGTGTAAGATGGTATCGCATTGTCGTTTTGATTTGCATCTCTCCGATGATTAACGACTTTGAACATGTTTTCATGTGTCTCTTGGCCTTCCTTCTGTCGTCTTTTGAAAAGGTTCTATTTAGGTCCGTTGCCCATTTTTTTATTGGATCCTTGATCTTCCTTTTATTAAGTTGTATAAGTTGGTTGTAGATTTTGGAGATTAAACCTTTATCAGTGATAGCATTTGCAAATATGTTCTCCCATGCATTGATCTTTCTTGTTGTTTTGTTGATGGTTTCTTTTGCTGTGCAAAAGCTTTTTATTTTGATGTAGTCCCATTTGTTTATTTTTTTCTTTAGCTTCCATTGCCTTTGGAGCAGTATCAGTGAAGAAGTTCTTTCGGCATATATCTGAGATTGTGCTGCCTTTGGATTCCTCTAGTATTTTTATGGTTTCCCTTCTAATGTTTAAGTCCTGTATCCATTTTGAGTTTATTTTTGTATTTGGTGTAAGTTGGTGGTCCAGTTTCAATTTTTTGCATGTATCTGTCCAATTTTCCCAACACCATTTATTGAAGAGGCTATCTTGGTTCCATTGAATGTTCATGCCTTCTTTGTCAAATATTAATTGAGCATAGTGGTTTGGGTGGATATCTGGGTTCTCTATTCTATTCCATTGATCTATATGTCTGTTCTTGTGCCAGTACCAGGCTGTTTTGAGAAAAGTTGCTTTGTAGTATAGCTTGAAGTCTGGTATTGAGATCCCACCTACTTTATTCTTTTTTCTCAGAATTGCTGTAGCTATCCGTGGTCTTTTTTTGTTCCAGATGAATCTATGAAGAATTCTTTCTAGGTCTGTGAAATATGTCGTTGGTATTTTAATGGGTAGTGCGTTGAATCTGTAGATTGCTTTGGGTAGTATGGACATTTTAATGATGTTGATTCTCCCAATCCATGTGCATGGTATGCTCTTCCATCTGTTAACATCTTCCTCTATCTCTTTTTTCAGTGTCCTGTAGTTTTCTGCATAAAGGTCTTTTACCTCTTTCGTTAGGTTTATTCCTAGGTATCTTAATTTTTTTGGTGCGATGGTAAATGGGATTGCTTTTTTAGTTTCTCTTTCTATAATTTCACTGTTAGTGTATAGAAATGCCACAGACTTCTTAGCATTAATTTTGTATCCTGCTGCATTGCCAAATTCATTAATTAAGTCAATTAGTTTTGGAATGGAGTCCTTTGGGTTTTTTATGTACAATATCATGTCATCTGCAAGTAAGGACAGCTTTACTTCTTCTTTTCCAATTTGGATGCCTTTTATTTCTTCTTCTTGTCTAATTGCAATGGCTAATACTTCCAGTACTATGTCGAACAGGAGAGTTAAGCGTGGGCATCCCTGTCTTGTTCCTGTTCTTAGGGGAAATGGTTTTAGTTTTTGCCCATTGAGTATGATGTTAGCTGTGGGTTTATCATATATGGCTTTTATGATGTTGAGGTATGATCCTTCTATTCCCACTTTGCTAAGAGTTTTTATCAAGAAAGGATGTTGGATTTTGTCAAATGCTTTTTCTGCATCAATTGATATGACTATGTGATTTTTATCTCTCAATTTGTTTATGTGATGTTTCACATTTATTGATTTGCGGATATTGAACCATCTCTGCATTCCTGGGATGAATCCTGCTTGGTCATGGTGTATGATCTTTCTGATGTACTGCTGCATCCGGTTTGCTAGAATTTTGTTGAGGATTTTGGCATCTATGTTCATGAGAGATATTGGCCTCTAATTCTCTTTCATTGTGTTGTCTTTATCTGGTTTTGGTAATAGTGTGATGCTGGCTTCATAGAAGGTGTTTGGTAGTATTCCTTCTTCTTGAATGTTTTTGAATAGTCTGAGGAGGATAGGTTTTAATTCTTCCTTGAATGTTTGGTAAAACTCTCCTGTGTAGCCATCTGGACCCGGGCTTTTATTTGCTAGAAGCTTTTTGATTACTGCTTCAATTTCTTCCATAGTTATTGGACTATTGAGATGTTTGGCTTCCTCCTCATTGAGTTTTGGGAGGTTATATTTTTCTAGGAAAATGTCCATTTCTTGCAGGTTGTCCAATTTGTTGGAATAGAGTTGTTCATAGTATTTTTTAAAAATCCTTTGTATTTCCAGAGGGTCTGTTGTTATTTCTCCTCTTTCATTTCTGATTTTGTTTATTTGGGTCTTCTCTCTTTGCTTCTTGGTGAGCCTGGCTAGGTGTCCATCAATCTTGTTTATCCTTTCAGAGAACCAGCTCTTTGTTTTGTTGATCTTTTGAATTGTTTCTTTGGTCTCCAAGTTGTTTATCTCTGCTCTGATCTTCACTATTTCCTTCCTTCTGAGTACACTGGGCTTTTCTTGTTGCTCACGTTCTAGCTCTTTGAGTTTTAGGTTTAGGTGATTTATTACCATTGTTTCCTGTTTTTTGCAGTAGGCTTGTAGGGCTATGAACTTCCCTCTCAAGACTGCTTTCACTGTGTCCCATAAATTTTGTAATGTTGTGTTGTCATTGTCATTTGTTGCCATGATGTTTTTTATTTCTTCCTTGATCTCTCTGGTTACCCAGTCATTGTTTAAAAGCATGCTGTTTAGTCTCCATGTGTTTGAGTTCTTTCTATTGTTTTTATTATAGTTGATTTCCAGTTTTATGCCACTGTGGTCTGAGAAAATGCTTGATATGATTTCTATCTTCTTGAATTTGAAGAGACTTTTCTTATGACCCAACATATGATCTATCTTTGAAAATGACCCATGTGCACTGGAGAAGAATGTATATTCTGTGGCTTTGGGGTGAAATGTTCTGAAGATGCCAATTAATTCCATCTGGTCTAGTGAGTCATTTAGGATTGATGTTTCCTTGCTGATTTTTTGTTTAAAGGATTTGTCCAATGGTGACAGTGCGGTATTAAAGTCTCCTACTATGATTGTATTGCTGTCAATCTCTCCCTTAATATCCTCCAATGTTTTTAGGTGCTCCTATATTGGGTGTATATATGTTTACCAGAGTTATTTCTTCTTGTTGGATTGTTCCCTTTAGTATTATGAAGTGGCCTTCTTTATCTCTTGTTATGTCCTTCACTTTGAGATCTAATTTGTCAGATATAAGTATTGCAACCCCAGCTTTTTTTTCATTTCCATTTGCCTGAAATACCATGTTCCATCCCTTCACCCTCAATCTGTGTGCATCTCTTTTCCTAAGGTGGGTTTCTTGCAGACAGCAGATGTATGGATCATGTTTTCTTATCCAATCGGTTACCCTATGTCTTTTGATTGGAGCATTTAATCCGTTTACATTTAAATTTATTATTGATAAGTACTTATCTGTTGCCATTTTTAGTCCTTACCCCCGAGTTCCTTCTTCGATTCCTCTTTCTTTTTATTACAGCAGACCTTTTAACATTTCTTGCATTGCTGGTTTGGTGCTAATATATTCCCTTAGTCCTTTTTTGTCTGTGAAGCTTTTGATTTCACCTTCAATTTTGATTGAGAGTCTTGCAGGGTACAGTATTCTTGGATTCAGACCCTTCCTTTGCATGACTTTGTATATTTCATTCCATTCTCTTCTAGCCTGACGAGTTTCTGTTGAGAAGTCAGTAGCTAGTCTTATGGGGGTTCCTTTGTAGGTAACTTTCTGTTTCTCTCTGGCTGCTTTTAAAATTCTTACTCTGTAAACTCCTGTATATTAGAAATCAATAAAGCCATTAAAATCCAAGTTCTTCTCTATCATTTTTCTCTTCCTGACATTTGATACTGACCCTATTATTTTTGGTGCTGCTTCACCAGTGCTGCATTCCCCTGGCACACTTATAACACAAGGTTCACTGCTACTTATAGTTTAAGGGGAACAATGAGTAATTCCAACACAGAGTAGGATGCAATTTGCATTTATCTCACACATCCTTATTATAAAATTTATTATCCATTCGCTGCCACGAGAACATTCTCAAGTGATAAAGGTTTTTCTTATAATCCCATTCCCTTCACACAGGAGTCACTGACCTGCTGTCCCACTTTCTCCTGTTCTCCGTCTTTCTCCTCTGTCTCTCTCAATTTCCTCATATTTTTCTTGCCCTCTTTATAACATGCTTCTCTTCAATCCTTCACTACCCCCTCAACATTCATTTTTGTTTGTGTGTTTATTATGAAGAGAAATGAACCCCTCTCCTGGAATCTTTACTTTTTACACTCAAAGACAGTAAAGAACTGACTTCAACATGAATTATTCTACTCTCCTAAAAGGCCAAACTTTGGTGGTCAATGCTTATTTTAAGTAGCATTTTTCTTCCCACAACATTTCTAAATCAATGCATTGATTATAGAGAATATTTATTGAGTCCGATTGAAAAACATTGCTTCCCAGCAGGAGAGCATGGCTTCCTCACTTCATGAAAATGCAGATTTGACTGGGACACAGCTTTGGCAGAATAAGAGCTGTGCACTTGTCTATGCTTCAGTAAGCTCACCCAAGTAGTAATGCAGGGGCAGAAAGGATATTCTAGAACTCTCATATTTCTAAAGTAGATTCTAAAGTGTTCATAAGTTCTGTTGTAGCAAGGGGAAATATGCCCTTATTTACCATGTTAAAAGCATATCAGATCAGAGGGAAACAATAATGTGAATCCTCTTTTGCACTTCTGTGTCTTCTTCCTAACTCCAAGCCAACACACCATTGGTTATTTTAAGTTGCCAGGTTCAGAACCACACACAGAGGCACAACTTGAGGTTCAAGGGTACAATACATACCAGCTCTCTATGTCATGATTCTCTATTTCTTGCCTGTGTGGCATACCCCCATAACTACTTAATCTCCAGTTCCCCCATCACCTCCTTACCAGGCATTATGATTTCTGGTATTCATTCCATTTCTGACTCTCTTCATTTAGAATTTCAATTTCACATTACCTATATGTAGCTTTGGTGATTTAATTGTATCCTTTATTATTCTGACTTGGAATTGTATCTTGGTTCACTCTGTCTTTGTTGCTTTGAGAGATTTACTTCAGAACTAGAAAAGATAATTCTACTGTGAAAGTACTGAGACTTAAACTTCAAGGCCCTCATATGCATGGACCCCTGTGAGGGCCACCAATGCCAAGAGGGGTAGAGTATTAGTATAATGGAGAGAAGTCAGGATGCATTTCCATATAAGTGTTTATGACAAATTGTCTAAATGATTCTCAAGAGACAAAAATGTAGGTATCTGAGACTCCAATAAATGTTTGCAATTTTTTTTTCATTTTAAATAAATACCATATTTAATACCAAATTTTGCACTCACAATTTTGTATTTTCTTTTTTAAAGAGGTCCCCTTATATTGCATAAGTTTCAGGTCCCATCTAACCTGGATCAAAACCTTGACCATCAGATCCAGATCATTAATAATGACTTTTAAGCAGTATATAGACAGACTCAATGGACGTATTTCTATACCACAGATAATAAGATGACCATAAAGAGCAAAATCAGAAAATTCAGCAAATTCATTGATAATATGAGCTACTTTGAAAAATACTACCTAAGAATTAGAATACAGTTGACCTTTGAATAAGGTAGGGTTTGGGGGTGCTGATACCACATAGTCAAAAATTTCATATGATTTTTGACTCTCCATAAACTTTAGTCATTCCTTGATATCAGCACAGGATTGGTTCCAGGGTCCCCAAGATACTCAAATCCCTTATATAAAATAGCATAGGACAATGAATACAGTAAGCTCTCCGCATCTGCAGATTTCCAACCTCAGATCAAAAATACGGTTTTCAGTTCAGGTTTGATTGAATCATGTGATGCAAAACTCAGGGGTATGGAGGATTGACTGTATAGCTGCTGAAAATGTATATATAATTGGATCCATGCAGTTCAGACCAGTGTTGTTTAACTGTATATACCAAATGTAAAGTAGAGAGATTGAGTTCTGGAAATGTAATCAAGTTTTCTCTTTAAGAGGATAGAGACCATAGATACTTAATAAATATTTTATTTGTTTGTTTGTTTGTTTGTTTGTTTATTCATTCATTGATTCAGTTATTCAAAATCTGAATAAGGTCTTTGATCAATGTTGCTCTCCTGGCTTTGACATGGTGTTCTAAAGTTCTGTGAAATATTGCCATTGGGGAAGCTGCAGCAAGGGCACCCAAGGCTTCTCCAAGAAAATCTGATTATTTTGAAGTTAAAAAGTTAGAAAACAAATAAACAAAAACAGAGGCTTAGATGAGCATAGGGTTTTTTCCCCTCACATAAAGATGCTCATGGTTGACTAGTGGAAGTGGGATGGCTGACTCAGTGTGCTGCTGCAGGCCTCACCTTTAGGCCTTTCTCTAGCTGGTGGCTTGTGACCCTCAGGATCACAGGGGCCTCCTCCAGCCAAGCACCAGTGAGGAATGCAGGCAAGGAAGGCATGAGACAGCAAAAGGTGGAGGGTGAGGAGAACAAGCTGTTCATCCCTGTCCCTGTGACTTCTCTCAACCTTGCATTGTCTAGGACTTTGGGGCTTGGCAATCAATGAGTGCAATTAAAGGTAGGAGATGTTTACTTCTTGTTTTCTTTGGCTCAAAGTACATCACTCTGGCTCCGTGGAGTGTCAGTCTGGAGCTCTCATATGGAGCAGAGGACAGGAGAGTGACTGTCATAGCTGAGGGCACCCTTATTGCTTCCCAATAAATATTTTTAGAATAAATGAATTAATAGGTGAATGTAAAAAAAGCCAAAGCCTTATCAAATCTCTGACTAAAAGAGTTTATTTTTCTAGAATTTGGAGTGTGTCAGTATGTCCAGCACTGTCTACAGTACCGCAAACACCAGGTGCTCTTGCAGGCACTCTCTATGTAGTAGCATTACTGAAATATAACAGTTCCGGGGCATTGGTCATAGACCATCGACTGTGTCCATCGCACTTGGATTTTTTCCTGACAAGCCACCTGCTGATTGTAATGCAGTATCTTATAAAGAATTCCCTTGAGAGACATATTATGCTGGTCAGAAAAGTAAGATATGGTTATTATTTAAGTACACATGAGGTTGTTATTACGATTGTAATTTAATATTGTTTCTAATTATAAGGGGAGACTAAATAGAGGCATCCTTAGTATTTGAAAAAAACCGTTTCAAGAGTGAAACTGGAAAAATCAGTAAATAGTGGAGATAACTACTTGGAGAATTACTGTGTGCATAAGGTGTTGGACTGTGGATGCCAGGACCCCTCTTTGTCTGTCCTTTTAGAATTCAGAATTAGAGTATGGCCACTGCACTGAGCTACAGCTTCCCTCTCCCAGCCAGGCTCAATTAGAGAGCATCCTAGGCTCCAACAAAGATGACACTTTCTCACTCCTTAATGTCACAATATCCCAGAGACCCAGTTCCATTCTGTGCTATCAGCCAAAATTTCCAAAACACAAGTATCTTACTTCCTGGGGAAATGCTGACAACTACAAAAGGAAGGGGTTTACATTAAGTAGGCAAAAGGATGGAAGAATTGTGACATTCAGAAGAAATACAGCCTAGTATGGTCACTGACAACAGATCAGCGGGGGCTTGTTTCCCTAAAGTACATTGGTTTTGCTTTTTTTTCAAGAGATTGTGACTAAACAGTATGAAACTATATTAATAAAGATGAAATATTAAGGAGAAAGAGGATATTTGCATAGCTTCAAAGTTCCTCTCCCATGATATTCATTAATGACTGTGATGTCTTTACAGTATGTTTACATATGATTTGATACTCCTCATCCTGGAGGTGAAGTGTTAATTGTCTATCCTTGCCTGTGGGCTGGATTTAGTGGCTCATTTCTAAAGACTAGACTATGGGAAGGGGAAAATGCTTGTTTTAAAGTGGAGACATTTATGAACACTACCTTCAAGTGATCAAAGTTAACATGATAAGTCATTAATTTCATGTGTCCCTCTCCCCAAATGTTGTGATAGAGAGGACACTTCACCTCTGTAAAATCCTTTCCCAAGACAATTAACCTCAGTCTAATTATGGGAAAATATTAAACATATATATGTAGGATCAACTATGTAACATCTAGTCAGTGCTCTTCAAAAATTCAAGAGAAAAAAAGGCTGAGAAACTGTCATGGATTTGATGAAATGAAGGAAACATGGTGAAATAAAACATAGAGTTATACTTTAAATTGTGTCTCCCAAAAAGTCATATATGGAAGTCCTAACCCCCAATACTTTAAAATGTGTCTAGGTTAGAAAATAGGGTCTCTAAAGAGATAACTAAGATTACATGAGGTCATTGGGATGGGTCCTGATTCAATACGACCAGTAATCTTATAAGAAGAGATTAGGATGCTGACAAACAAAAAAGAAATGAGGAGAAGATATGGCCATCCACAAGTCAAGAAATGAGGGCTCATGAGAAATCAACCCTGCCAACCCCTAGTCTCCTGGACTTCTAGGCTCCGCATTGTGAGAAAACAAATGCCTACTGTTTAAGCCACTCATCCTGCAGGGCTGTATTATGGCAGCCCTAGAACATTAACACACAAAGCATCCTGGGCTGATTTTTGAAGCAAAAAGAACATTCGAGGAAATACTGGTGACACCTGAATGAAGTCTGTAATTTAATTAATGGTATTGTGCATATGTGAATTTCTTAGTTTTGTTGTTGGTATTGTTATTAATCCTCACCCGAGGATGTTTTTTCCACTGATTTTTAGAGAGAATGGAAGGGAGGGAGAGAGAAAGAGAGACAATGATTTGAGAGAAACACACCAATTGTTTGCTTCCTACACATACCCCAATAGGGGCAGATATTGAACTGGCAACCCAGTTAAGTGCCCTTGATCAGGAATAGAACCTGTGACCCTTCAGTGTATGGGCCAACACTCTAACCACTAAACACACTGGCCGGGGCTAATTTCTTAGTTTTAATAAATGTACCAGATATTAAGATGGAAGATGTTGACATCAGGATATATGAGAACTCTCTCTAGTATCTTCAAAAAACAGAATAAGACAGGGTATCCCAGAAAAAAATAAGAATCTAGCCCCACTATTAAAAAAGGAAAATAAAAAAGACACATTAAGTAAGATCAGGGAAGAGATAACAGAGACATAAGGAAGGGTGCCAAGGGTTGCTCTGGGATTTTCTGTTCTCTACATGTCAGATGTTCATGTATACCCTTTCACTTAACCCTCAGGCAACCTTAGTTATACCTAGCATTGGCATCTCTCCTCATTTTATTCTTGACAAAGCAAATACTGATCCCCAAATTTTCAAAGATTGGTGCACAGGGGATCCAGAAGAATAGGTGCATGTTGAGGGATCAGCACACTGAAAACTGACCCAGGGTCCTCCACCTCAACTATGTTTTCTATTTAATTAAAGAGATCAGCCCCTCATTGCTTACACTTATCAGCAAGATAGGCCACTCCAAACTTCTCAGAAAGGCTTCTTTTCACAAGTATGCACCCTCTTGTGCTGCTACTGAGATAAGGATGATGATAATGATGGTGATGAGGAGAAGAGGGAGGAGGAAAGGAAGGAAGAGGAAGAAAAGTAAGGGAAAGAAAGGAAGGAGGGAGAAGGAAGAAATAATTGTTCTTGGTCACTTGTCCCCTCCAATCCATAGGCTGAGAAAGCATATTGCACTTCATGTTGTGAACTCACCTTGTACAAGAAAACTAGCTTCATAGTTCTGTTCTTATACAGTGGTTTTCATTGCACTTCAAATCAGGAAAAGCACCCTATATCCTTGACAAACCTGGGTGATTCTTTACAATTAGACTCCTGTCTATTCCTTAAACCTCAATAAATGCATGCTCAATAAATATGCGTTCAATGAGTGAACAGTGGAAAAATTAGTAAGAAAGTATTTGAATACATAACTTAAATATTTACCATATTCCAGTGAGATAGACAATTAGCAGACTGTTAAGACAATATTCTAAGTGCTATGAGGAAAGTGTGCAGAGTATAATATGTGGCAAGCAGGCAAGAAATTAAGAGTTTAGGACTTGGCATCTGATTGTTGAGGGCATTTAGCAATTCACTCTTCATTTAAGCAGAAGAATAATGTTTCAGACTCAGGAAGCAACACACATAGATGTGCAGAGATGTAAGGTAAACCAGCAATTTTAGAGAACTATGAACTAGGAATTTGGAGGCAGACTCAGCATACTTGAACTTACTGTCACTTGAGCACAATGTCTGGGTGCTAATTCACCTTTATATGGCCACGAATACTCAAATACTCAGAAGCTTAGAGGATAGTTTAGTTATATATATAGTAAAACTTAGCAGTTATTTGTCTATCAATATAAAATCTTAAATTAAGGAAACATTTATCTTTTACCAGAAATAGGGTTGCAAACATCTGTTATCATAACTGAATGTTAAGCAAAGCAAAATTCTATATTTTGCAATTTGCGCTCTAGCAGTAGAGATGGGTAAAAGTCTGATGCATTTAACTGAGAGCACACTATAAGATTTTTTTTGCCTAAGACATTAGAAAAGAACATGTAGGTAGTGCATTACTTATAAAAAGGTAAAAAAGAATGAGATTGAAACAGCTTTTAAAATGATCTCTAGAGGGAGTTTATGAGACTCAATAGGGACCCTGAACTCATGTTACAGGAGAAGAAAAAGTAAAATTGTTTTATATCTCCATTCTTAAAAAGTGGCAATTGTCATTAACTGTCATAGCCTAAATATCCAATCTGGCAGATGTTTTCCAGAAAAAGTGTGTATGTCTTAAATACTTCAGAAGTTGTCCCTTGTCCTGGGTTGATAACTACTCATTACTAATGTCCAGAATTCACAATGTCTGAATTCTGGACATTAGTAATCCTCATGAGCATTTACATAACATTCTCTTTTGTAGAAATTCTTCCACAAGATTCCTTACAGGAATACATTAAGTGTGGTTTCAGCCCCATTATGTACATAAGGAACAGGTCTTATACTGAGTTCCCTTAAGAAGGATGCTAAGGAATACATTTGGAAGCTGTAATAGGAAATGCAGACTGAGGAAACCCAGATGTAGGGAGCAGAGTGCAACTCACAGAGCAAGGCCTTTATTACCAGGCAAGCCTGGTTGTCAGAGCTCTACCACGTATGCACTGTAAGACCTTGGGAGTGTGTCAGTTTCCTCATTTATAAAAGTATTATTATAATGCCTATATCATATGGTTGGTATAAAGAAAAAAAGGAGCTTCAAAATGTGTGGTGAAATATACCTATAAATATTAGCAGTTATTTCCCCTGCCCCTAGTATTTTATGTTATTCAGTATCTTTCTGTTGTAGACAATTGCACTCTTACGTCAAGAAGAATAACAGGGCAGAACATAAGAACCATACAAATAAAGCTTTGACATTTTGTCTGGAAAGACTCCCCTCAGTGTGGAATTCAGCTTGGGAGAATAATGATGATGCAAGAGGAAGTTAGAATCCTTCTCACTGTGACTAGGGGGAAGGGCTGGGGCCAGCAAAGGGGAATTATGCATAAAGCATTTCTTAAAGGACTCCTGTCCCCTCCCCCTTGCTCAGACCACCAGCTGTGGCCCTAGGAGTTGGGGTATTAGAACCTGAAAGAACTGAGGTGGTCCCTCTTTGGAAGAATCAGCCCAGAGTGGGAGGTTGGAGCCCAAGAGTGTGGAAAGAAGCAACTCTGTGAGGCAGTGTTGGGAGTAAATTAGAGTAGAATGTCACAGCCTGAATAAGGTAAAAAGGAAAAGTGGTAAAAGATAGGTAGCTGCTATCTACAGGAAGGGTACTGATTAAACAAGTAAATATTCCAGGATAATGGAAGACAGATTTTTCAATGTTTGAGAAGGGAGGTACACATATGAAGAGAGAAAGCTAGTATGAATTACATTTGTGCAGCACTGGAAACTGAAGTATCCATGTGAACTCATGGTTTTCAACCTAAATGTAAATAAACTGAGATGTATGTGTGTGTGTGTGTGTGTGTGTGTGTGTGTGTGTGTGTATTCATGCTAGCTCTCTCCATTGAGGGCTTTGGAGTAGCATCCAAGAGATTATGAGCATACTCAGTGCCCATGTCTTGCTTTCTAAATAATATCTTCTATTAAAAGGAACACGGATTTCTTGGAATAATGACTGATTGATTATAGTCCCAGAAAGTATAAGATGACCCTGGAACATTTTGTAGTACTAGAATGTGAGAAAGGAATCAAGGGATGGTGGAAACACTATCAAAGTGCACATTCTTTTCTTGACAAGAAGACAACTGGAGTAGCCTCTATTAGACAAAGCTAAAAAATTAAGCATATAAATAAATGATATTTAAAAAATTATACTCTAATGAATAAAATAGGGATCCATGAATCCTTGCTGATATAAATAAATTACAAGTGAGTAATTGGAGGGAAGATAATGTTCTCTTTACTGCAGAATTCCAATAAATAAAAGTAGAAGGAATGGCCCTAACTGCTTTGGTTCAGTGGACAGAGCATTGGCCTGTAGACTATAGGGTCCCAGGTTTGATTCTGGTGAAGGGCAATGTACCTTGGTTGTGGGCACATACTCAGTAGGGTTGTGTGCAGGAGGCAACTGATCAGTGTTTGTCTCTCATTGATGTTTCTAACTCTCTATTTCTCTTCCCTCTCCTCTGTAAGAAATCAATACAACATTTTTTTAAAAAAAGTAGAAAGAATGATGGGATAAAAAATCTCACCATTGTGATAAAATTAATCATAATTGTAATAATATGTCCAGGAAATGTTAATGATACTAATACAAAACTGTAATATCTGATGAAGAGTTATATATTAGCATAAACTAAATGTATCTCTGAAAATTACTTATAAATTATAAAAAAAGAACAACTTCATAGTGGAAAAAATTTGAACTCATTATTTTAATCAAAAGACTAAATTTAACATCAGCAATTATGGGATAAATCAATATTGTGAACCACCTGATAAGAGGCAAAGAAAAGAACACAGAATCTCTTTTGTGATATTTCTACCCAAATTAAGTAATCTGAATTTGATCATAAACATACATCAAACTAGCACAAACTGAAGGATATTTCACCAAATAAAGAGACTATAATTTCAAAGAATAAAGTTTATGAAAGTCAATAAAGATGGAGGAACTATTCAATGTTGAAGATATGACAATTAAATACAATTGCAATGCATTGGAGTTAATGTGTCAATGGTGGTGATATCTTAATAATTAATATTAATTTTTTGTTTTATTTTTTTATTTTAATAGTTGAATTATTTTTTAGAAGAATGTCTTTGTCTAGTACGATGTCATCTCATGTTGGCAGTTTATATTCAAACTATAAGCTCGATGCATGAAGATTTGTGCAAGAATGGGCCTTCCTTTCCTTGGCTGCTGCCACTGCCTTCACTCTGGCCAGAGCCACCTTTTTGCCTTCCCACACTGCCCAGAAGCCCGGAGTAGCTGCTGGAGTGGTGCAAAATGCCTTCGTCATTGCCATGGCGGAGACACAAGCATCCCATCCAGCCCGTGGTTGCTAGGCACCTGCATATGCAAATTAACCCATCATCATTTTTGGGTTAATTTGCATATTCATCCCAAATTGACTAGTGAGCATCGCAAAGGTATGGTCAATTAGCATGTTACTCTTTTATTAGTGTAAATGGTTCAATTTAAATTGAATTTTGTACTAGTTTTATGATTTTATGTAATTTACACAATGAACATAATGCAGCTATAAAAAAGGATCTCTTAATCTTTAACACAGCATGGAGGAACCTGGGGAGTACTATGCTAAGAAAAATAAGCCAGTCAGAGAAAGAAAAGTATCACATGATCTCATTCGTATGTGGAATGTAATGAGCAAAATAAACTGATGAACAAAATAGATCCAGAGACATGGAAGCATGGAACAGAATCTTGGAGTGAGGGGACGGGGGTGGGGGTGGTTAGGAAGAATAACCAAAGATATGCATCACCCATAGACACAGACTATAGTGCAGTGAAGACCTGGGCAAGGGAAGTGGGGTAGAGGAATCAATGGGGATGGATGAGGGCACATCTGTAACACTTTCAACAATAAGGAGAAATAATATATAAAAGCTATTGCAAAAATGTTTCAAAGTTATCCTATATAACAAAAGGCTAATCGACCGAACACTGGAATGATCAGTCACTATGATGTGCACTGACCACCAGGGGCCAGATGCTCAATGCAGGAGCTGTCCCTTGATGGTCAGTGTGCTCCCACAGGGGGATTGTCACTCAGCCAGAAGCTGGGCTTACAGCTAGCAACATCCCCCAAAGGCTCCCAGACTGCAAGAGGATGCAGGCTGGGCTGAGTGAACCCTCCTCCTCTTCCCCCCTGAGTGCCCAAATTTCATGCACTGTGCCTCTAGTTTGAAATAAAAACAGAAAAAGCTGAATGAGATATTTAGCAAAACAGATTGCTGGTGTACAGCTTAACAGGACTTGTCTACAGAAATAACTTTGCTTCTAAATCACTAGTTGTACTTGGATGAGTCCTTTCTCCTTCTGGGGCATTAGAATATGAATCTGTTGGGCATTATAATAGTTTCCTGAATTCAGACACCTTAGAATTCCAGAATGTGGGCTTCTGTACAGAAGCCAATCTTTGTGAAGTTATGGTAGTGTGCTAAATTTAGTTCTTATTGAGTAACATTTTGACAAAGTTGGAATGAGAAGGCTCCTTCTTCAGTTTGCTCAAATATAGGAATGCTACACTTTGAGCACAGGGCCCTGCTTCTAGAGGTAGTATACAATATAGTGTCCATGCTTACAATGGCCAGTTTCTAACTCCACTAATGATTTAACATGGTCTTACAAAGAGACAATATGTTTATGGGATCATATTTCTTCCCTACTCAACCTTAAAATGCAAATTCAGTGTAGGAACTAAATCAGAAAGGAAATCAATAGATGGTTGGACATTTTAATACACATTATAAAAATTTAGTCCCTATGACAGTGAACATAAAACACTTAAACTATATCCTGAGTCTATCTTATTTTTATTTATATCTACAATGCCTAGAACACTAAGTAGGATATAGCAGACAAGCAGTAATTATTTGTCGAATGAATCAACAAATGAGTGAATGACAACATCATAAATGAGAAAATATTGTATTGAATATGCAATTTTATTGGAGACCTACTGCTAATTAAGTTAATTTATCTCTGGGTGGGATCCATATTTGCCAACTGCCTTCCTCTTATGATTTTTAACATACATTTATTGATTTTTTACAGAGAGGAAGGAAGAAGGATAGAAAGTTAGAAACATTGATGAGAGAGAAACATTGATAAGCTGCCTCTTGCACACCCCCCACTGAGGATGTGCCCACAACCAAGGGGCATGCTCTTGACTGAAATCGAACCTGGGACCTTTCAGTCTGCAGATGGACGCTGCATCCACTGAGCAAACTGGTTAGGACCTCTTATGATTTTTTTAAACCAAAAATATTACCATGAAAAATACAATCTTAGAAATTAGGTGCATCCATTTAGACAATACAGTATAATGTACTTCATTGAGTGCTAAATCTAATTAAAATCAATGAATTATATTTTAATAACTCTAATCTTTACAACAGTGTTAGCAATACTTGTGTTGCTTTCCACGAATCAGGCCTACAAGCCATTGCCTCTCCTTGTCCATTTGCCAGATTGCAAATCGGTTTGTTATATTGTTATTGTTTCTTGAGACAGAGAGAGAGAGAGAGAGAGAGAGAGAGAGAGAGAGAGAGAGAGAACATTCCCTTGATCAGAATTGAACCTGGGACCCTTCAGTCTGCATGCTGATGCTCTATCCACCGAGCCAAACCGCTTAGGGAGAGAGAGAGATTTTTCAATGAAGTTTTATTTATGACCAGTAGCAGGTCAATGCTTCCTTCATATAGGTTCTATACTTTTTTTTGGTAAGTGAATTTCCAGTTATGTTATATTTTTGGTTACCATATAATTTTTCTCATAAATACCATGCTGTATACTAATTGTTCAAGAAAATCTCAAATATAAAAGGATAGCATTTCAATGATGGAAAAATAATTATTTTCATAGCCACACGTTATTACATCTTGCTCATAAAATAATGTAATTACCAGGCAAAATAAGACATAACTTCAGACTAAGAGTTATGTAAATGCCATGCATATTGTATTAGGCATTTAATTTCCCATTTATGTTTTTATAATATTTATTTCAGAGACATGGGAATCAGGACTTGCTTTGAAATAGAAATCATTTTTCTTTAGCACATACTAGAGTTTGTCAGTGTAGACTAATCATGAAACTTTACCAAAATTAATCCTTTGCATTTTACAGTTGTGAACTTTGATGACTGACAAAGGCAAGGATATGCTATTAGAATGAAAGCATTTTATTTATAAAATAATTGAATTTAAGTAGTATAAATTCTTCTCACCAAAGCAGAGTAGGTTTTATTCATATGCATAGACTATGAAAAATGAAATTAAAAAGGACAGTGCGGCAGGGACTGATTTCTGTATTTCCCAGAAACCAAAGCCAAAATAGAGCCATAAGCAATTATAGTGTCCATCACGCATGTATGCATGTATGCACATATTATTTTTATTTGATGACCAGAATGCTCTCCACTTGCTTCTATACTCCCATGTGTGAAATGAAAGTCCGAGAAGTACCTTTCCTGGAATTTATTGCCAATGAATTCTAGCTTACATTTCATTATGTCAGTTATGCTAAGAGATTTGGTAGCAGGACATGGCGTAGTCCACAAAGGAGGCTGTGCAGCAGCTTCCCAAAGACTTCCAGGCAGGCACCTGGTTCAGTGCTGCAGGGTCTGCTATCCTTGCAGATGCACATGGCTTCTTGCTTCCCTGAAATCATTATTTGTTTTTCTGACTTCTACTTCACTCTTCACAAATATATTGTAAGTATCTAATTTCTTATACTAAATCCCTGAAATGCTTTCCTGAACAAATTCTGATAAAAAATATTTGGTGCTTGAATATGGTCAAGAAACAGTCGCTTAAAACTTGGAATCCAAGACTGATTGTGTGGCACATACATTTACTGTTCAACTACTATCCCCTGTGTCCCCACACATCTCTTATCCTTCCTTCAATTAAGGGCAGCTTGATATCTAGTTCTACTCTGATGAGCTCACTGAGGAAGTTACTGACATTGTTTCTGATATTAAACAAACAACAACAAACAAACAGGATATTAAGTGGATATTGCATCATTTTGTTGTCCAATTTCTGTTTCTATAGGCAAAATGATTTTGTCCTAAGGTGTCATTTTCTACCTACCTGCCCCAGTACTTTGAAAAATGTTGTACTGAGACTCTGAAGTTACAGCCCAATGCCAAGGGTGATTCTCTCACTCCTGTTTTATCTTATAATTTGAATGCAAGACAAGTGTGCTTCATACTGTAAAAATTTACTCTTCATACATACACAAGGCATAATTATGCACTGGAGAAAAAAACAATGTGCAGTTTACAAAATAGCATCCATTACGTATTTGTGGTTAATAAGTATGTTCTTGAGATGTAAATTAAATAAAACTATGGTCATGTTGAATATCAAAAGTTCTCTGCACTTACTACTTTAACAAATATCTCTTTAGCACCTTCTTTGAACCAAGCATTGTTCTAGAAACACTCATCTATGACCACTCATCTTACTCAACTAGGGCTGCCATAACAAAATACCATGGATGGGTTGCTAAAACAGCAGAAATTTATTCTCTCCCAGGTCTGAGGATGGTAAATCCAAGGTCAAGGTGGAAGGAGAGTTTGTTTCCATGGCCTTTTTTCTGTGCTTTCAGAAAGAGAGTGAACTCTGATGTTCCTTTCTTTTCTTATTAGAATACAGATCTTATTGGCTAAGGGTCCCACCCTTATGACCTTCATTAACTTTATTACCTCCGTAAAGGCCCTCTGTCCCAGTCACATTGGGGGTTAAATCTTCAAGATAAGCATTTGGTTGAGGAATACAATGAAGTCCATAACACACCCAAGCATTTTCTTTTCTACGGGGGGTCTATATTAAAGAAGTTGTAAAATTGTTTTATAGAATTAAGCAAAACAGGAATCATGCCAATTTTTAATATTTAAAATACGCACTACTACAGAAAGATTTCCAGATGCAGGTCTTTTAATTATTAATGTTAAAACAGTATTTACATAAATTCAATAAAAATCATTTTATTATTTTAATGATGCAAAGGTGTTTTTATTTTCTAATACTTGAATTTTTTTATTACCAATATTTTCCTCCTAATTTCAATATTTTAAGCTGTATCTTCAAAACTGTTAATTTTTAAGAAGTGTATTCAATATATACAAAAATAAAAATTAGCACTAGAAAGTAATTTGAAAGGTCATGTACTTGTAATCTTTGCAATACTGGAACAAAGTGAATCTGACATTCTATTGGATGGTGCTATATGGAAAAACATATCTACTTTACATATTTTATCGGTTGGGCTCATTAATTATGGCTGCAGTATGGGAAATTTCCAATCCATTCTTATTCTGGCACACATCAAAGAATGTAACTATGGTGTCAAGTAAAAGTCTGAAAGGAATAATTCCAAATCTTAAGAGAACAGTTGTATTTTTAATCTTTAATGTTGAAAATATTACATATGTACCCTTTTAACCCCATTAACCTTTCTAGCCCACTCACTTCACCCACCCCAGGCCTTTACCATCATATTGTCTGTGTCCCTGGGTTATGCATATATGCATATAATTCTTTGGTTGATCTCTTCCCATCCACCCACACCTTCCCTCTGAGATTTGACATTCTGTTTGATGCTTCTATATCTCTGGATCTATTTTGCACCCCTCTGTTCATAGCAGCACAATTAACAATAACTAAGATCCAGAAACAGCCCAGGTGCCCATCAGTAGATGAGTGGATAAAAAAGATGTGGCACATTTACACCATGAAATACTTTGAAGCAGTTAAAAACAATTTATATCTTACCCTTTGAGACAGCATGAAGGGACCTAGAGAGTATTACGCTAAACGAAATAAGCCAGAGAAAAACAAATATCACATAATCTCACTTATATATAGAATCTAATGAACAAAATAAACTGAGAACAGTGGTATTTTAAAATACAAAGATTTATTATCAAATAAAATGCTTCTCACTCTATTTGAATAAAAAGAATTGTGGTTGCTTTATATATTACCTAATTATTTTATAGCCAGTTGACTATAAAGGAATTTATCTGCTGAGGTGGATACTACATGGTCAATCAAGAACCCAGATTTTATAAAGTAAAAATTCAATGTTTTCCCACATCCATTTTTCTTCTAATACATTTATAAACCAGTTGTGTTTACTTCTGTCTTAGATATTCAGACTACTATGAAAGAACACAGGAGATTGGGTGATTTAAACAATAGTCATTTATTTCTCCTAGTTCTAGAGGCTGGAAGTCCATGACCAGGAAACCAGTAAGGCGGGTGAGTAGGGAGGCCTCTCTCTGGTTTACAGACAGCATCTTTTGCTTGTGTCCTCACATGTTGGAGAGGACAAAGTGTTAGATCTTTTCCACTTTCTTATAATCACGCTAATCCCATCGTGGGACTCTGCTTTTGTAACCATATTACCTCTCAAAGGCTCAACTCCAAATGTCATGACATTAGGGTTTCAACATATGAGTTTTGGAAGGACACAAACATTTAGTACAAAACTTATAACAAAGTTTTAGTTGTAATTATAGTTTCTGTTAAATTATGTGTTCTGTTAATGAGATTACATTATTTTCTTCCTGCTTTTTATATTATTGCAAAAATATACCAAAAATAGAATTAAAACAATTTTTAGTAACCTGTCACTTTTTAAAGCCAAACTATGTTCCTTTCACCTTTTTTTAGTCTTTCTCAGTGATTTGCAAACTCTAGTGTGCATGAGAATCAGTTGCAGAAAAATTGCCACCAGACTCCCCCAGAATTTCTGACTCATAGGTCTGTAATAAGAAGTATTTTTACATTTGTTAAATATTTTCCATCTTATTTTCTTTTTTTACCTCATTCTGAGTAATTTCTTTAGATCTCTATTCTCTTTCGTTTATTTTCTTATCAGTTTTGTCATTATTCAATATTTCTGAAGGAATTTTGAATCCCAAAAAGAAAGATTCCTTTTGATGTGAAACTCGAGAAGGAATTTATCTGCTGAGATGGATTCCACATGGTCAACCAAGAGTCCAGACTTTATCTATACATAAAAAGAGGTAATATGCTAATTTTCCATTACAGTGTCCCAGTAATGACCAATTTGCATAGTGACAGATCACATGCAGCAGGAGGTGGGCTGCCTGAGCAAGTTCCCTAGGGTCTGAGGAGAGTGCCTGACAGGAGCCCAGATTGCAAAGGAGGAAAAAGAAACAGCCACATGGGAGGCAGACGGACACCCTACCCCCCCTCACACTCTCAGGGGGACAGGGAGGCTGACCAGACAAAAAGAAGACCAAGCCTTGGGGTAGCTGCAGCCCACACCTCCAAGTTCTGATCTCTTCCCCTGCTACCACCATTAGGGGCACCCACAACAATAGCATAGGGGCAACCACCCGTCAGTGCCCCCAAGGAACCTGGGGCTCCCAGCCGGTCTGCCACTGCCAGACCCCCTCCACTGGGGCCAGGCACGCCTCTCTTCCCTATAACTCCAGACTCAGTAGAGGCAGGCCTGAGTGGCCCCTCAAAGTCAGTCCCGTCCCCCAGAGAGCAGCAGCGCCATCTTCGCAGCAGAAGTGAGCTGAACCTCATTGGGGGCATGGCTAAACCTGCCCTCCTAGCCAGCCTGGCTCCATCCTGGCCCAGCTCTCACCATGCTCCAGGACATTAGAGCCCAGCCCTGAGCACATATAGCTGCAAAAGAAAATTCAAGTCCTCTGCCCTATCATTCCTGCAAAGTCATCTCATAGAGAGATCATATTATTCTATCTAATAAAAGAGTAATATGCAAAATGACCATATCTTTGCTACACCCACAAGCCACAACCACCAGCCATGCCCACCAGCCAATCAGAGTGAGTATGAAAATTAACCCAACCAAGATGGCTATAGTTACAGAGAGAGCAGGAGGGAGGCTTGGATTGCCTCTGGCAATGGAGGAAGCCAAGTTTTCTGCACACCCTGGCTGGCCCAGGCCTCTGCTTAAGGAAACAAAGTTTCAATGGCTGTGAGAGCAGAAGGCTTGGCTTTGCTCCAGGCTACAAGGTTTCAATTGTAGAAGATAAATAAATCCCAGATACCAGGGCTTCCACTTGGGTCACTGTGGGGCATGGCCAGCCTGCAAAATAGAACAGGCTCCTCATCCAGGCCACCCTACACCCCCAAGGGAACACCCACCCTGATCCGGGGCACCCTTCAGGGCAAACCAGCTGGCCCCCACCTGTGCACCAGGCCACTATCCTATCTAATAAAAGAGTAATATGCAGATTGACCATCACTCCAACACACAAGATGACTGCCCCCATGTGGTCAAAAGATCCTGCCCCCATGTGGACACAAGATGGCCACCACAAGATGGCCAGCAGGGTAGGGCAATTGGCAGGGATCAGGCCTGCAAGGAAGGGCAGTTGTGGGCAATCAGGTCAGCAGGGGACAGCAGTTGGGAGGGACCAGGCCTGCAAGGGAGGGCAGTTGGGAGTAATCAAGCCTACAGGGGAGGAAAGTTAGGGGTGACCAGGCTGGCAGAGGAGGGAAGTTGAGGTTGACTGGGCCTTCAGGGAAGGGCAGTTGCGGGGGACCCAGGTCTGTAGGGGAGAGCAGTTAGGGATTATCGGGTCTGCAGGGGAGGGCAGTTAGAGGTGACTAGGCCCAGAGGGGAGGGCAGTTAAGGGAAAATAGGCTGACAAGGGAGCAGTTAGGCATCAATCAGGCTGGCAGGGGAGTGGTTAGGGGTTATCAGGTTGACAGGCAGAAGTGGTTAGGGGCAATCAGGAAGGCAGGCAGGTGAGTAGTTGGGAACCAGAAGTCCTGGACCAGGTAGGACCGGGCCTAAATGGGCAGTCGGACATCCCTTAAGGGGTCCCAGATTGGAGAGGGAGCAGTCT
Source organism: Lasiurus cinereus (assembly GCA_011751065.1). Lineage (NCBI taxonomy): Eukaryota > Metazoa > Chordata > Mammalia > Chiroptera > Vespertilionidae > Lasiurus > Lasiurus cinereus. The sequence goes on from JAAGEH010000021.1 coordinate 2,917,884, forward strand.
GGGCTGAAAAACACACACACTCAGACCATGCACGAATTCATGCACTGGTACTCTAGTTTGTACTATTATCCACTTTCTTTGGTTTCACTCACCTAGAAAGAGAAAGGATGGTAGTGTAATTATAAGAAAGAAAGTGAAACCAGGTTCTCCTGCTGACAGGTACCTATTGTGACTCATGTTAGTACTTCCCTTCATTGGACTCTGTTTTTCATTTATCAAATGAAGACTTTTGAATTTATGGCTCCTGGTATCTCTTCTCCGTGGAAACTTCCATAAATCTAGGTATTCAAAAAACAGGAAAACTTGGTTTTTATGTGGTGAGGGCACTTTTTTGAGTGTGTCTGAATAAACCCTGTGTGTGATCATGACCTCCAGAGAAGAGCCTAGAGATCACTCCTACTATGATACTGTAGCTGTGCCCCTACCTGAAGTCCCCATGCCCATGTGCAATGGAGGTCTTTACACTGAGGTCCCAGGGCAGAAAACAAGTGCTCTGCCTTGTGACCTCCTCATCTCCACGGAATCACTGCCTCCTACAGCGGACAGTGTGGCTTCTGCACCTCTATGAAGTCATGGGGAAGTCATTTGGGGAAGTCATGTTTCTCTTTTGCTGCAGTGACAACTTAATGGAGTTCAGTCTAAGCTTCTGATTTCTTGGCCTTTCCCCTTTTTTCATTTGAGTGAACAATGGAAAATTTAAGCACTGACAGTTGGAATTTTGTGAGTTTGGCCACCAGAGCAAAGGGAAAAAGATAGTCGGTAAACAAATGTCCTTTTTTAGTCTTTAAAGTAACAGTGGCTTCTTGAGACTTGGTATCTATAACATTTTAAAATTTGACTTTCCCCAACATTTTAAGCAAGGACTCTATAATTTAGAGATGCATTTTTCCTGCTGCTTGCAAGCAACTGAAAAAGTTACAGTAGCTTAAATAATAGAGACATGTTTGTTTTTTATAAGTCCGAGCTCTGTGGCTGATGACTTTATTCCAATCACTTCAATATATTGACATTAGTACTTATTTTAAACTCTTAGATTTTATTAATTTTTTTTTGTTCTTATGGTCACAAAGCAGCTTCTACTTCTACCGGAACTGCATCCACATTCCAGAAGAGTGAAAGGCAGAGAGACTTTCCAAGCAGCGTGTCACCTTTAGTGAGGAAAGCAACATATTTTTGGAATTCTTACCTAGAAAGGTTTTCATTTTAATATTCCACATGGGCATCTGTAGCTGGAATGTGTATTGGTAGAAGAGGGTCATAGATGGTGAAGTAACACAAAGCTTCTGATTGTCAAGTGAGACTCATAGGAAAGAAAACTCTTACCCCAACTCAAGCTTTATTAGTAATCTCAGGAATGCAGACAATCAAGAAGTTCAGAAGCAGAATGAGGGCTCCAGGAAATCAAAGCAACTCGTCAGGTGTTTTCCTTGTTTGTTTGTGCTTACTACTGGACACACATTTTGGCTCAGAATAGATAAGATATCTAAGTTAGATACAGGAATAGAAAGAATTTGATCTCTGACTCATCTTCATTTTATACACTGGTTTTGTCCAGGGAGCCATGCCTCATAAGGGATGGTTCTTTATTCTCCTCCTCCTTCTTTTCCTTCTCCTCTTCATCCTTTTCTCCTATTACAAGCAATCCTTAAGGAGATGTCCTTGTTCAATAGAAAAGAACCTGTTTTCTAACAAATATTATTATTAGTCTACAGAGGCCCAGTAAAAATTTGTGCATGGGGGTTGGGGAGGTTCCCCTCAGCCCAGCCTGCACTCTGTCTAATCCAGGACATCTCTCTCACAATCTTGGACCACTGGCTCCTAACTTCACCTACCTGCCTGCTTGATCACCCCTCACTACCCCTTTGCCAGCCTGGTTGTCTCCAACTGCCCCCCTTGCCACCCTGGTTGCCCCATACAGCCTGCTGCTCAGTTGTTCAGTCACCCCTCACTAACCTCCCTGCCAGCTGGGTTGCCCCACACAGTCTGCTGCCTGGTCATTTGGTCGCCCCTTACAAACTTCCTTGGGGGCCTGGTCACTACACACAGCCTGCTGCTCAGTCATTTGGTCGCCCCTTACTAATCCCCCTAACAGCCCCACGCAGCCTGTTTGGTTTTTCATTCGGTTGTGATGGTCACTTAGGCTTTTATATAGATAGATTTTCTCAGATGTCCAGTTACTGTGCTGTCAAGGATATTAGGCAATGTTATGAATCTTTACTTTCTTTCCCCTAAGAGTCTCCCCTGGTAAGGGAAGTAAAAAAATCAAAGGTTATATTTCTCCTTCTTCAGACAGTTTCATACACAGTGACAACAAGCCAATTATATTCACTGCTATGGAAGCTCTCTATAACTTTTCCCCCAGTGGAGCAGCTATTTATAAGATAACCAATTTAGAGTCAATATCATTTTTTTCAGTGACATTTATTTACTTATTTTTTTATTTATTTTTAATTTACTTTATTTTTCTTTTTTCCCTATTGCCCTCCCCACCCCCCAGTACATGCCCTCACCCATCTCCCCTTCCCGCCTTCCCCCTATTACCCTGTATCTACTGGCTATGCCTACACACATGCATACAAGTCCTTCAGTTGATCTATAGGCCCCTCCTTCCCAACCTCCCCTGCCTTCCCACTATAGCATGACAGTCTGTTCATTGCTTGTTTGCCTCTGCATCTGCTTCCCCCCACCCCCTGATTGTTGTTTTTAAAAACATCTTGCCCCTATAGGCTAGAAATAAACCCACAAGAGCAAAAGAAAAATGTTTGAGTCCCAATTTCAATGTCTGATAGCTTTGAGTCCCAGTTTTGATGTCAAAGAGTTCCTTATGTGTACATGTCATCAATGGTATTTGGATAGTGGACAAATGGTGGCAATGCCGGTCCGACCCTCTCTGGTTTGGTCCTAGGCATCCTGTAGCGATGCACTGCTGCTGACTGCTAGCATGGCAAGGTATTGTCCATGTCTTCCATCTCTGGATTGTTTCTCCTCTTGTCTTTGTGGCTGGAGCAGACCTGTCAGTTTCTCTCTGTTGCAGGAGTCCACTTGGTCTTGGAGTTGTTTTCTGAAAGTATATAAACATATTCTCGACCAAGAGTTAATAAAGAAATCTTTGGTATAAAATTGACTTGGGGTCCTTTTTATTTTTGCCTACCTGCTTTTCCTTTTGCTTATTTTGACACCATGTGTGTTTTTCGTGGTGTCTTGCTGTTAGTATTACAAATGGGAATTAATTTTCTAAAGTGAAAATTTTCTAGATGTAATTTACTTACCAGATATTTTTCCTTACATAATATTATCCTACTCCCCCCCCCTTTTTTTTGATTAATGGAGAATTTGGTAAAATTTTGAATGCAATCTTCATAACTTTAAATTTAATTTTTTGTACACAAATATGCCTGTTTTATGTTCATTGCATATTAAGCAATTTTTCCACAAGATGAGCTATCAATAGAAATTTTAATTAATACTTTAGAAACTGCTTTTTGTCCAGTACACTTAAATTTTCTTGGATGTTCGTTTATTTCAGTTCGCCAATTTAAAATAATCTCAAAGGTTGATAACTCTTTTACGTCAAATTTAATATTTTACCGACAATCTTAGATTACCCTGTATATATTAGTGGAAAGGTTTATTTATATTCTTGAGTAGGCACTGAGCATTCCTAATGCTGGGCTGAATTTAGATATAGGGCAACTGTTGTTGGCATGTTTCTGTCTGTAACCTGGGTCCTGATCTGTGCTGAGCGTGGGAAGCGAGGTAGCCATGGGGGCAGGAGACCTCCCTCAGAAGGGGTGAAGGTTCAGACCCCTTCAAGGTTGGGGGGTTGAGGGTCTGTGCCCTTCCTCTATTGACCCCCAAGTTCTCTCCCGATGGCCCCTCTGTGACTGTGCCTGTCTTAGGTTGTTCCTTCCCTGAGGAATCTTACCTGTCTCTGGCTAACCAGTCAGTCATCCTCTGGGGCCAAACAGAGTGTTGTGAGGTTCAGTTCTATCTCCATGGTAGCCTATGCCCCCGGAACCTTCACGACCAGCACCTGCCTTGAGGATCCCCTTGCACTGATCACTTATCTCTGGGAATTCAGGTTCCTTCTCCAGGGAGGGCCCAGCTCACACCATTTGGTGAGAGACAGATCCATTATACCAGCCACCTGGAGGCTTCAACCTCAGCATGAATAGAGAGCTCAGGCTACAGCTGAGGGCCATTGGGTTGTGAGAAGAGGGTTCCTCTTGGCAAAAAGAGGAAAGAGGGCCAGTATAGAATGCTCAAGTGCCTTCCCAGTGCCTTAATTACTTCTGAAAGGGATTAAATCTTTTCATGTCCTCTTTTTAAATTGCTGCTAAACATTCAAAGAATTAGTTTGTAAATTTCTTTTGGGATAGTTGTACAATATGCTGTTGTGAAATACCAAAAATTAAATGATATTGTAGGATTATATCATGTAAGAATATTCTTTGCTCTAGGCCATGGCAATTCAATTTCAAAGGGGCTGTCAATTTCTTTTTGTAACTTTATATAAACTTTTCCGGGAAGCAAAAACACAGATTATTTTCAGTGACATTTAGATTAAATAAAAGAACACTACCTTTGAGGACTACTGTTCTCTCTGAGGCTTGAATTATCTTTTATCTTTTGCCCTTATTTACCTATTTATAAAGGTGTGACCATCACACCTTCACAAGATGGGGGCACCCATAGCATTGGCAGGGCAGGCTGCTCCATGTGCCTGCTGCAGGAGTCCCCTGAGCCCTGTTCAGATCCTCTTGCACCCCCCCCCCTCACTGACTAATAGCTTGCCCAGGCTCCTCCAATGAGCTTCCCATCCCGCTCTTCCTCCTTTCCCCAAATCTAAAGCTTGACTGTGGTGTCCAGCAAATTGGAAGTTATAACTCATGTTGTTGAGAGTATCCTCCAGTCTCTTCAGCCCTGCCAAAGTCCTTGGGTCCTCCTGCACCCACAGACTAATGCTCAGGCAAGCAGGGCCGGCTGAGGTGCAGGCAAGCCTTGGATGGCGGCTGCCCAACTGCCCAGGACAAACCCAGGCATGGACAAGCTGCTGATGGTGGCTTCCCAGCCACCCAGGGCTGGCCCAAGGCTCAGGTAACCAGGGCCAGCAAAGGCTTGTGCTGCCTACAGTGGCAGCAGTAGAAGTGTGATGGGGGTGTCACCTTCCCCTGATCGCCAGGTCGTCTCCTACCCTTGAGAGCTCCTGGACTGTGAGAGGGGCATGAATTTTCATGTACCAGGCCTCTTGTGAATTATAAAAAAAAAGTAATTAAATGATTATTTAACTATTATGCTGTATACCTAAACTAACACTAATAATATTGAATATAAACTGTGATTTAAAAATAAAATTAAATAAGTAATTTATTTTCCAGCAGCTCAGTTGAGGGCTTTTTTCTGTTTTCTCCTTTAAACAGCTATTTACTGCCCAGGCTATGTGACTCAGTAGTTGAGCATTGACTCAAAAACTAGGAGGTCACCTTTCAATTCCTGGTCAGAGCACATGACAGGTTGTGGGCTGGATTCCCAATAGAAGAAGTGCAGGAGGCAGCCAATCAATGATTCTCTCACATCATTGATGTTTCTCTCTCTTTCTCCCTCTCCCTTTCTCTGTCCAAAACCAATATAAATATATTTAGAAAAAAGAAAAAAAAACTTTATTTATAATTACTGTTTTTCTTTCATGCAACAAATATTTTCTGGGCACTTATAGACAAAGAAATGTCTAGATGCTAGAATCACAATAGTAACCCTACAGTCTAGTAGTGAAGAGATAAAAACATATGTAATCATAAAATTACACAATTACAAATTTTGATCAATTCTTTCAGGAAAACACCTGGTGGTATCTTTTAATGGAATGGGACAGGAAAATTTCTAATAAAGGATTTCTTTAAAAACAAGATATATAAGATAAAAAGAAGTAACCATAAGAAAATCAATCCATGTCAGAGTAAAAAAAATACTGATTTATTAGTGCAGACACTTTTTTTAAATACCATCTAAATAATGACTTTGTTTTCAGGTGAGTAAGCAGAGTTTTCATAATTACCCTATGTCAACTGGTAGCTGTGCAAGGCTGGATACAAGTCCACACATACATATTGCATTTTCAATTGCACTCAGCCTTAGTCTTCTTAACTGTAAATTGTGAACTTAATAGTTAATTGTTGGATAAATGGATTCCATTTTCAAAACTGACATTTCACTATCATGTTGTCTTATGTCCTACGGTTATCACATATGATATGAGAATATTTTCACAAGGATAAAACTAAAATGTCTTTGGGCTTTTTTAAATCAGTGACATACAACATTTAGCACCTCATTTAACTGCATTCTCATCCATAAATTGTCATGATGATAATAAGTAATGTTTTGATACTTATCTTGTGTTCAGAGCTTAAGGTGCAATATTCCCTTGAGACTCACAACTTAACTTTTGAGTTATGCATTATTATTTCAGATGAAAGAACAGAAGTTCACCAGCTTCGACCAGAATTTGCACTACCTCAGTTTTGTATTAAGCGTTCGTGCTGCTGCTGCTAGACTGGGCCTTTCCACTGTGGTATTTTTATAACGAGTGTTTATGGAATAACATCTAGAACCACTGTGAGTGTGGAAGATGAAAACTACCACCACGAAGGGTGTGTCTATATTAATTCTAGAGCTTTGAATTGCCAACAGGTCCTGAATCCCTAGTTTGAATCCTTTCTTGGGAATTTTGGCATATGACAGCATACGAAAGGGGTGGGGATTACATGCTTATCTTTTGCCCCACTTAGCTGAAATAGTACACAGGTTCACTCCTTAATCTTTCAAAAAGGATTGTATCTCACTAACCAAAGGAGTACATGGTCATCTCCAAAGACTGTGCAGTTTCCAATATGGGCCACCAGACATTTAATATGTACTCACTATGTATATTATTGTCTCCCTCTGAAAACAGACTCATTCCCTCTCCCACTATCCCTGTCCATTCTTATTTTGAAAATCACTGGAATATTAATTATCATGTTTCATGCCCATAAGGTACTGAAAAGGTTAATGTTAAGAGGAGAGCTAATAAATGACCTAGAAGCACTTTGCCATCATATATTCCTAAGACTGCATTACTCTATATGACTGCAGGCCAGAGAATGGAAGTGGGAGTAGTTCTTACTACACACATAGGATTCCGAACACTTCAGTCAAGCCCTTCTCACCTCTTCATAATGAGACTAAATTATTCTAATTGGTTTGCTTTTCTGTCATGTGAAGGCTTTGCCCATCCCTGACTATATCTGTCCTTTCATCACATTAATAAGGTTATTCACTTCCTTAAAGAAGAGGAATAACGGGGTCAGGATTTGGTAAATTAATAGCACTTTGTTGTTTGCTTCCTGCACAGAGCTCTCTCTTATTCCCAGGTTAAAAAAGTCTAAGGTTGAAATGAAGCTAATGGGGTTCACAGAAGGAAAGCATCACCATTAAAATATGAGCTCAGGCCAAGTTATTGGGTGTCCTTGCTTATACCTTATAATAGTTTCTATTTTTCCCCTAGATTAAGAGCAATATCACAGAGGCAATCAAGGGCTTTGTAAATAATTCTCAATCTAGAATCTTAATTTCGAATTCTAAACATTTGTCATATAATCTTAACATTAACTATTTGGCAGGCACTACCTCCATTTTAGAAGTGACTGAATTATGAAAAGTTCTTCTGACCCAAGCAGTATGTGTATTAAATTTCTTTGTTTTCTGATATAGTACCTCTCTTCACTTTTACAATAAAAAATCAGTTGATTAATTCAGAAACTACCTGAAATTTACATTTTAGACTAGGCTTTTCAAAGCCAAATATATTGGCCAGATTTCAAAGGAAAATTATATAAGATCTTTCATTGTCCTTTGAACAGGAAAAAAAATGAAGAAAAATAACCATCACAGTTTATTAAATAAGAGATTGACAATAAAATGAAAAGCAAGTATACTATTAGGAATTGATTTAAAGTCCTATTATAATAGTTATTTCTACAAGGTACTAAATACATTAAATACAAGACATTAATAAATACTATTCATCTGTATATTAAATATGATTATACTATACAATAAAAGCCTGATATGCAAATAGACCAAATTGTGAGATGACTGTTCGGCAGAGGGCAAGGCCGGCAAGTGGTCAGTGCCAGGTCAGCCAACATAGGTGCCAGCTGGCAGAGAGGGTGACGGCAATTGGAGGGCGGCAGCCACCTGCAGTGAAAAGGGGCGATCACCTCTGGAGAGTGGGCTTAGTTTGTCAGTCGGATATATCCTGAGGGCTTCTGGTCTGCGAGAAGGAACAGACCAGGCTGAGGGATCCTTCCACCTCCCAAGTGCATGAATTTTCATGCACTGGGCCTCGAGAAAGTCTATATTCTACATATAATAACTCCCTTCTTTCTATGACTTATCTATAATGACAACCCAGCACAACCCAAGAAATGATCTCATTTCAAAGATAAGTGGCTCCCAAAGGTAAGAGTTCCCTGGAACTATTCACACCCAAAAGAGCAATGCTAAAGAAACCAAAATGGTACTTCAGATTAGACAGCTTTCATTTTTTTTAATTGATTTCAGAGAGAGAAAGGGAGAAGGAGAAAAAGATAGAAACACCAAATATGACAAAGAATCATCAATCCTTTGTCTCCTGCACAACCCCCTACTGAAGATGGAGCACATAACCCAGCCAGGCCTGTGCCCCCACCAAGAATAGAAGGAACTTCCTGGGTCATAGGTCTATGCTCAACCTCTGAGCCAGCTTTTAATTGTTTTTAAACTACTTTTGAAACATAGTTCAGGGTGTGTGTGTGTGTGTGTGTGTGTGTGTGTGTGTGTGGCTGTTTCTGTGTCCTACATGGTTCAGGCCTTCTGAATAATGAAAATTAACAGGACATGAAGATAGAGAAGATTTCTTCTCCCCAACAGTCATTTGTTCAAATTCTAAGGGAAATAAACTCAGAGACACGTGTCTTTTTTCTTTCAGTTATTTTTCTACCATTATAAGGACTATATGATCTAAAGATGGGGGGGTTATATTTTTCTCTCCCTTGAGACAATTGCTTATATTTTAGGGTAGTAGCCTTTCCACCACAAGAGAGGATTCATTTACATTGCTGAGTAGAATACTATAAGGTTTTCTTTCTTTATCTCAGAAGAGTGAATGGAAGGTATGCCAATAGATCTTTACACATGAGTTCTTATATTCTGGAATTTCTCTTCTGTGTTGCAAATTCTGCTGCATGTTCAAGTGCCATGAGGTTCACATTGCATCATCTCATGGAAATCGGAGGTGTCAGCAATTATTTTATTTACTCTGTATGTATGCAAATAAAAAAATGAGTTTTCTACACTAGAAATCTTGTGTATGTGTACATGTGTGGTAAAATACACAGGACAAAATTTATCATTAAAAATATACAATTCACTGACATTTAGTATTTTCACGGTGTAAATGCAAACATCACCACTATCTAGTTTCAGATTATTTTAATCACTCCAAAAGAAAACTATGCAACCATAAAAAAGTCACTATTCATTATCACCTGCCTATAACCACTGGCAACCACTAACTTTATTTCTGTGTCTACGGATTTATCAGATCTGGGTATTTTATATAAGTAAAATCATATAAGGTGTGGTCTTTTATGTCTGGCTTTCACTTTTCAGAGTTCATCCATGTTATAGCATGCATAAATACTTCATTCATTTTTATGGCCACATAATCTCAGTGTATGATATATTTTATTATCCATTCATCAGGTGACAGATAAATGGGTAGTTTCTATCTTTGTGCTTTAATATTCTTGCTAGAACTTAATGTACAACTTTTGGTTTCAACAATTCTTTTAATTTTTGAGGGTAAACAACCAAGAGTAGAATTGCTGTGTCATATGATAATTCTATGTTTAACATTTTGAAGAACCCCCAAAGTGTTTTCTTTTATTTCTTTAATTTAATTTCTTTTATTTATTTTTATTTATTTTACACTTACATCATCATTTAACCCTTCTATGGCCTCTGCCACTTATGCCCCCTCCCTCACCTTCACCATCATCGCACTGTTATCTATGTCCATGAGTTCTCTCTCTTTTTTTTCTCTGTTTTGCTCATTTCCTCCACCCACCCCACCATAGCTGTTTGCTTGCTCTTTGTCTATGAGTCTGTCTCTATTTTGTGTTCATTCAGTTTGTTCTACAGCAGTTATAACATTTTACATTCCCACCAGCAATTTTTGAGCCTCCCAATTATGCAACTGTTAGAATACTTGTTATTAAATATTAAAAAATGATTATAGCCATCTTAGTGGTTTTGAAGTGGTATCTGATTATGATTTTGACTTCCAGTTTTGTAGTGATTAATATGTTACCATCTTTTAATATTCTTGTTGGCCTTTCTGTATATTTTTTGTAGAAATAGCTATTGAAGTCTTTGTCCATGTTTTCCTCTTGGTTTATTTGTTGTTTTCATGTTGAGCTATTAAAGGTCTTTATATCCTGGATAGTGCAGCTTTATCAGATGTGTAATCATATACACTTTCCCTTGTTGCCTGGGTTGTATTTTTGCCTTCTTGGTAGTGTCCTTCAATGCCAAAAAAGTGTTTTCCTCTCATTAAGGCCAATTTACCTATATTTTATCATTGTTATTTGGTTTTTGTTGTTGTTTATATATTTATTGCTGAATCCAGACTCAAGAAGATGAACCACATGACTTTTAATGGGATTTTTTTATCTCCATGTTTTCTTTCCTTCTGTTTGTATTTTCCAAAGCAAAATCGCTACCAAAGAAGAGAGAGATGATACAGAAGCAGAAGGCTTACAGGGTCAAACAGAATATGTAAGGACTGGCCAGGATTTCCAGCCTTTCTCCTTCTTTCTTTCAGGTTTTTAGTTCTGAGAAGTTGGACTGGAAAATTGTAACCAAAAACACCACACATTTGGTTGCCTGCCACAATAAAAGCCAAACTATTAAAAAAAACACAGGAAAGAGGTTTTATTAAGGTGCCACATGACTTGGGAGAGTGGTAGAATCCTGTCTCTCCTTCCTGCTCTAGCTCCTAGTGCTTATAGGAAAAGGTGGGCTTTTCCTATCCAATTATCTTGCTAGCATCTGGGCATGCTTGAGCCCTGTTTACTCATTTTTCTAGTTTTTGGTGCTCTTGAGCCCTATCTATTCATCTTTCTAGTTTTCAGCAACTTAGATCTTATACTCAGTGTAAAAACCTTCTGCTGAGGAAGTTTGGCCAGGGGGAGACTTCCCAGGGATCTGACCATCTAGGGCAAACATGTCAAATTCGTGGCCCATGGGCCACATGTGGCCCACAATGAATGTTTTTGTGACTAGCCATTATAACGGTTTGTCAGAAATGTTTGAATAAAAATTTTGTAACTTAATTTTTAAAGCATCCTGTTATACATAATTATTAATAATGAACTACAACATTCACTAATGACTGATTACTATAACGATGTTGCATTCATTTCCCTTATGTGCCTTACACACAGGTGTACCATTTCTCTCCACTAATACTTCTTAATGCAGGCTCACCATTTGTCTCCACTAATACTAGCAGTGAGTATTTTAGCAGCCAATTGCCATGTCATTAGTCTGGACTGATTTGTTTGGTGTGCACAACAGGACATATTTTACTTTAGAACAAGAAAAATAGATTTATTTGTGTTACATGCGTTAATTTGTGTAGTTATTCAGTGTCTGATGAATTAATGTTCAAGAAAAAAATATTAATTTTTATTAAAATGTTCTATTATTATGTGTTAACGATAGCTCATTTATTTCAGCCCTTTGTATTAAGCATGGCTTTATCTAAATAAACCTATGTTTCTATGAAAATGGAAGCTGACAAGTCCAGGTGAGAATTAAAGCCCCAAGAAGTAGTGGCCCTCAAATGGCTTGTCTTGCTGCTTTATTGGGAGTTTGGTTTCCTTGGCTTATTTGGGAATGTCCTTCTGATGTCCTGGACAGGTCATATGGCAATCTAGTTTAGTAGAGTCACTGCCTCTAGCAATTTTAAAATAAATGTCTTTTGTATGTTTCATGCACTTATTCCCCAAGGTTAAGAGCCCTCTTTCTTTCCACATTACACAATAGGCATAGGCTGCCATGAGGCATATATAGGATCATGTGGATGATAACATTCTTTCCCTGGTATGATTCTGTTGAAGTACCAGTTCAGCCTTTTGTGCTGAGGACCTTTACATCAAGGGCCTGGGATTCTATTACCTTGTGATGTTGACTACTGCTTACTCTCATTGCTGGCCATTCTCCATGCAGCTGCTCCAATCTGTATGTAATTCCCAATCAGGTTCTGTCAGCAGCTGGTCCAATAGACCCAGTCTGCTGGAATAAACTTTGTCAAAGATTTCTAGTAAGTCACATTGAATGCTGAGCAGTAGAAGTTGTGGTAAATACAGGTACAAAGCAGTATGCTCTTTTACGTCAATATCAACGTCTGTAAAATTGGTATTGCATTTTATATTAAACATATCCAAAAGTTTCTTAAGTAAATGAACTGAAATTCTAAATAGAAAATATTTTGCACTTTATTCTTTCAGCTGGCACCAAGTGCCATAAGACCCAGGACAAAAGAAAGCCCTTCCATAAGAAGAGAACATAGGAGCTGGGACATCCTGCTGGCAACACTAAGAATGGCCCCCACCACATACTAGTATGTATGGTCCATGTGCAAGGAGGTAACAAGAAATACCAAGCTTGAGGCTGGATGTGGTCAACTCCTCCTGGAATTCAGAGTGCTGTATGCACAGAAAAAGGATAATTGATGTTGTCTACAATGCATCCAACAACAAATGATTCCACACTAAGACCCTGGTAAAGAACTGCCTATATCCATTGACAGCATACTCACAGACAGTGGTGTGAGTCCCACTAGCCACTTGGGAAAAGAGCCAAATTAACTCCTGAGGAAGAAAAGATTTTCAACAAAAAATGATAAAACAAAACTCAGAAGAAATATGATAAAGAAAAAGAATGCCAAAATCAGCGGAGTTCTAGAGGAGCCATTCTAGCAGGGCAAGATTCTTGCACACATCACTTCAAGACCAGGCCCATGTGGACATACAGATGATAACGTGCTAGAGGGCAAGGAGCTGGAGTTTTATCAGAGGAAAATCAAGGCCCTGAAAGGCAAATAATCCTCTTCCTTTCTATCTTAGCTCATGTAATAAAAGTATTTAGTCTTTGAAATAAATAAATGAAACACACCTAAAATACTATGGATACATTATATATTATGTAATGGTAATCCTATATAACAAAAGTTTAAATGCTAAGTGTCCAAATGTCTGGTCATCCACTCAATCAATCAAAGTGTAATATGTTAATGATATGCTAAGTCTGCTCAACTGCTCACTATGATGAGCACTGACCACCAGGGGGCAGATGCTCCAACCAGTAGGTTATTTTGCTGCTGGGTTCTGGTCAATTAGGATTGAGGGATATGGGCTGGATATACCCTGGAGCCCTCCTACAGTCCCTCCCCAGCTGGCCAACCTCCTCCAACCCTTCCCGGCCCCAACTGTGCACCAGTAGAGTCCCCCCTTGGCCTGGCCTGCACCTTTGCACAATCCTAGACCCCTAGGAGGGTGTCAGAGAGCCAATTTTGGCCCAATCCTGCAGGCCAGGCCAAGGGACCCCATTGGTGCATGAATTCGTCCACCGGGCCTCTAGTATAATATAAAGTACATTGTTCCAAAAAGATTGGCCAAGATATTATTGACTCACAGTAAAAATACCCTATATATTATTAAAATATAATTTATGCAAAATTAAAAATAAATAATAAAATTATTTTTCTTTAATCTCAGAGATGGCTATTCTGTTTGATTGGGATTGAGTGAAATACTTTATTGGGAAGGATTGTGATAGTAATTCATTTAGGAGTGACTATCACGGGTGCAGAAGAGTGGCAGCTTAAGTATTTATTATTTGTAGCTATCTCTTATTCTGAAAACTATTTGAAATTATAAAATGTACTTCGTTTTTATTCTAAACATCTAGGGACATACTATAAATGCCAAGAACTTAGACTTTATAGAATGGATTAGTGAATTAATGATTAAATGAATAATATGCTAAATCAAGAATAGATTCTTTTTATAACCTACTTAAATATGTATATCTATGTACATATGTGTGTGTGTGTGTGTGTGTGTATACATGAGATTAAATAAGCAAATAAAGTCCAGCAATTCATGTAACTCAGGGGCACTCATCAAAATCCCTGGGAGAACTTGTTTAAACACAGATTGCTGGGCTCAACCTCCAGAGGTTCTGCTTCAGTAGGTTTTTATTAGGGCATGAGAATTTGCACGTCTAACAAGCTCCCTGTTGCTGCTGCTGGGGCTGCTCCTGCTCCAGGTGTCACCCTTTGAGAACCATTAATGCAACCAAAAGGTTCATAGATGAGTTAGATGAAAAGAGAACTGGCTCCAGGAAGTCAGTTTCATGGAGACACAACTTCACTTTATCTTTGACTCAGCTTTTTTCTGTGATTAATTCATTTTCAGGCAAATATTTCCAGAAGAATCTCTTAGCTCATATAACCATTATACGTAGTTGCATGTCTCCAAAGAGTAAGAGGACCTTCTTGATGGTGTAAGCAGAATCGCAGGACTGATGCTGGTTTGTTCTGTTCAGGTCAAATGTTCATTGCATGCAATTGAGATCGCCATCAGATGAAAGAGGAGCGGTATTTCAAAAGTAAATTAAATGCAGTTGGATAAAAGCCAAGGTGTACAGCAATAATCTTAACCATCTGTATAAACTCAGTGCTAAACACAGAATCTCTAACCAGAGCTTCTCACTCTTCCCATCAACTGGAGCTCCAGTTCTTACAAGAAAAATCTGTCACAACTGTATCTGACTAGTCAGGAAGATATTCCTTAGAAACCCTTAGAATGGTTTTAGACAAATAGAAATGAGAAATATAAAATATTTCAGAACCAGGATGACTCAGATAAATGCTGAATGGTTAATTAAAAATTTCCTCAAGTGTTTTACTTCCTTAAATAAAATTTAATAAGGAGAGCACAATAAGAACTAAGGCTACTTTTAAGGGAATAGATATTAAATAAATCTACTTAATTATTAGCCTCATTTCTATTGAAGTAAATTAGAATGGCACAATTATCCTAAGTGACAACAGGCATAAGTGGAGGAGCCAAGGATCAAAACCATACAGCTTATATTTGAATACTGTAGTAATTACGGTATGCTAAACTGCTCTGAGGTAGTCCCCCTGTATCTCAAGATGGATGCTAAATGCTCCCCTTCTTTGTAAAATTATACCTGCCATGACACAGGTGGATAATAGCATAGACACATCCATGAATTTGCAATTTTCTGACTAGTTAGAATGTGTACAATAATGGTCACACATGGTGGTCTTATCCTCAACTATATCTCTACTTCCGCTACCTTCCAGATTCCTGTGACTCCTGGATTCTCTTCCTTCACTTCTGGGTTTCTGATGGCTTCCCTACTGCCGAGGCCCGCTTTTCTTCTTCCTCTTGAGCTCCTCGTCCTCTTCCTCCTGCTCCTCTTCTTCCTTTTACTTATTTATTTTTTCTTTGCTGCTATTTGTATTATCTCTTTCAGAACAGCTGTGTCTCTCAAGATATTGTTAGGAATTTATGCCTCATGAATGTAACTACAATAGACAGTTTCAGTGAACAGAATATTTTAGAGCATCTAGTGAAGAGGAGAGAATGATTGTCACGTCCTCACCGGAGTGCTGTTCCTGATCCTACATTTCTCCAGCCAACCTGCCCCACATTGTGGGGGCAATTCTCACTCTGTGGCATCATGTGTTCACTTTAGCTTTCTTCTCAGAGATGTTTTTTTTTTAATTTTTATTATAGAAAATATTATATGTCCCTTTTACCCTCATTGACCTCATTTAGCCTGCCCCTGACCCCTATTTTCTGTGTCCATGGGTTATGTATTCATGGATGCATACAAATTCATTGGTTGATCTCTTTCCACCCAACCACCCACCCTTGCCTTCCCTCTGAGCTTTGACCGTCTGTTCCATACTTCTATGTCAGATCTTGAGAATCCTCTGAGGAACAATAATAAAAGTAACCAATCTTCTTTATTTATTTACCAGGGGCTGGTATAATCCCTGTTCATACATAAACTTCTTCCATCTTCCCCAACACCTGATATGATGGCTGTAATTATTAGCCTCATTTGAGTAAAATTAGAATTAGAAATAAAGTAAATTAGAATGTCACAACTGTCATAAGTGACAGAAGTAAATTAGAATGTGAGGTAAATTAGAATGTCACAATTGTCATAAGTGACAGAAGGCATAAGTGAACGAGCCTAGGGTCAAAGGCAGTTTATATCTGAGTCCATGTGACTGTAGTAAATAGGGTAAGCCAATCATCCCCAATATGTCTGATGATGATAACACATCTGGTATTATTTTCTCAGGTGACAAAGGTAGAGTTCCTATTAGTTCAATGCTTCATCTCCCAGGATTGATCACATCTGTACCTGCTTGGCAGAGGGGAAAGATCATTGTTGAATAAATGAAGGATTCAATTTTCTATTTCTATATTTAAAATAATATAGGATTGTTACTTCCATGTTTGTTCCATTGTTGTTTTTAGTTTTGAAAAAAAATAATGTCTTATTATTTGTGATTACACAATGCTGTGTGTCCAAGAATGATCTATGAAATGCAAAGTCAGTATATTAGTACAACATGGTGGCTTCCATGGGGAACAAATTATACTTAACCCTACTTACCCTACATTTTTTTAACTTTAATTACCAAGGGAATTTAAAAATAAATAAACAAAATAAGGGTTGATCTGTTTCTCCATTAAGAGATATGTTGCAAAAGGTAGTAAAAACTAGATTTTTGTTGTGTGATGTTCTATAAATTAAGAACACAACATATAACATATATTTTTCTCTGTGCAATGGACTTTCTCTTTGAATAGTTCTTAGTGTGCTGAAATAAAGGAACATTATGATTTCATAGGCACTGCCTAAGAAAGAAATGTAATTAACTGAGTAATTTCAAAACCCATTTAAGATCTTGCAATGAAGTATTTTATGAACAGTTAAGGTAGTAAATTATGGATTACCTAATGAAATTCTCAATTAGTGACTAACAGATAAGTTGCCATCTCTCCTGTAACAGATATTCTCTGAATGCTTTTGCAAGACTAATTGACTCACTCAGCATCCATCATACTCCCTTATAAATTAGAGATTTTTTAAATTGCTGCCACTCATTTCTATTTATAGCCCTGGTTTATGAGTTTCTGTTCACAGTTACATCCACCCTAGAATAGACTCCAGTTCATGGATGTCTAACAGGCTTAGAGTGTCAACAGATTCCATCAACAACTGCAAAGACTCTGAAACTAATTATCAACAGGATGATTGTTTCTATTTCATTCCCAAACACATGTAGAGTGTGATGGGTTTACCTGGTGACTTGGCCTAACCAATCCTTGAGATTATAGATTATTAACCTGATAGACCATTGGTTTCCCATTCTAGCTAGTGGATAAGGACTGGAATTACATGTTCTTTTTATATCCATTGCCTAGTGGGACTGGAAATGCACACCTTCATCTTGTATTTGACCATAGGTTAATTCTTTTTCAAAAGGACTAACAAAGTCTTCAAAAAAAAAAAAAAGGCAACAATTCAAGACTATGTTTTAGAGAACTAATCATGATAATTCCACCATTTTAACTGCCTAAGTGCTTATTCAGACAAGTTCCATATTCATTTAATTGGCAAATACTTATCAGATTACATTTTTAAATTAAATTTATTGGGCTGATTGCAGCAACCTGGATGGAACTAGAGAGCCTTATGATAACTGAAATAAGCCAGTCAATGAAGGAGAAACACCACATATCATTCATTTGTGGATAATAAAGAACATAATAAACTGATGAACAAATACAGAGGCAGTAAAGCATCAAACAGACTGTCAAATTATAGCAGGAAGATGAAAGAGAGGTGGGGTAGATAAGAGATCAACCAAAGGACTTATATGCATGCATATAAGCATAATCAATGAACACAGACACTGGGGGGTTGGAGTATGCCTGGAGGGGTGGGGGCAATGGGAAGATATGTATATATGTAACACAATAAAAAAAAGAAAATAGCATGGGAGTAGTGGGAAACATAAAAAAAATTATTGGGGTGACATTAGTTAATACAATTATATAGGTTTTAAGTATACATTTCTATTACACATAATCTGTATACTGAATTGTGTGCCCACCACCTGAAGTCAAATCATCTTTTGTCACCATATATTTTCCCCCAACTCTCTTCCCTCTGGAAATTGGCATAATGTTGTTTGTGTTTGTGAATTTGTTTTATATCCCACATATGAGTAAAATCATATGGTTCTTACCTTTTTTCTGATTGACTTACTTAATTTAGCATAATATTCTCTGGGTACATCCATGTTGTCACAAATAGAGGTATTTCATCTCTTCTTACGGCTGAGCAGAATTCCATAGTGTATATAACTATACATCTTCTTTATCTAACTTAGTATCAAAGGAATCTTTGGTTGTCTCCATTGCATTGGCCAATATAAATAATGCTACAATGAACATAGGGATACATATATCTTTGTGAATAAATATTTTCAGGTAGATATTTAGAAGAGGGATTGCTAGGTCATATGGGAACTTTATTTGTAATTTTTTGAGGAATCACCATACTGTTTCCATAGTGGTTGTACCAGTTTCTTCACAACCTTTCCAATACTTGTTATTACTTGTTAATAATAGCCATTCTAATAGATTTGTGGTGATATTTCATCATAGTTTTTGATTTCCTTAATAGCTAGTGCAGTTTTGTACTTTTTTCTCAGCATTGTTTTGGTTATTTAGGATCTTTTCAGTTTCATACAAATCTAATGATTATTTTTTGTTCATTGGGATTTTGATGGGTATTGCATTAAATCTGTATATTGTTTTGAGTAATATGGTCATTTTTTATACATTGATTATTCCAATCCATGAACATGGAATATTGTTCTCTTTCAACATGTCCTTTTAAATATTTTTAAATAATGCTTTATAATTTTCAGTTTATGCTTTGTAGTTGTTAGGTCCTTCATATCCTTTGCTAGAATTATTTATAGGTACTTTATTCTTTCAGCTACAATTGCAAAAGGAATTGATTTTTTTATTTCTTTTTTGATATTTCATTGTTAGTATAAAGGAAAGCAATGTTTTTTTTGTACATTGATTCTGTGTTCTGCAACTTTACAATATTTGTTATTGTTTCTAATAGATTTTTTGTGAAGTCTTTAGGATTTTCTATTTATAGAATCAAGTCATCACTTATACTTCTTTCTTGCCAATTTGGATGCTTTTATTTATTTTTATTTTTGAATTGCTCTAGATAAGACTTCCAGAACTATATATATATATATATATATATATATATATATATATATATATATATATAAAGAGGTAATATGCAAATTAGGCCAGACAGGAGGAGGTTGTGTTCACAGGTGAGGCCCTGAGCAGAGATGGAGACAGAGATGGGGGCTGGCCCCCAGACCCAGAGCAGACATGGATAGGAATAGCAGGGCCAACCCACAGCCTCTGTGACCAAGAGCAGGCCCTGAGAGGAAAGGGCAGGGCCACCTGCAGCCTCCATGGATGAGCACAGGCCTGGAGTACAACGTTGACAGCAAGTCCTTTCAGTATAGTTGGGGCATTAGAAGCCCACAGAATGACGATTTCCTTTTACAATTAAATAAGTTCTATATATTTTGATATTTTACAGCCCTGGAAAGTTACATATAATGATCAACAAAGTGAGAAGATGAAAAGAATTTTTATGCTTTTAAAGATGTAACTAATTTCTGTCTAGAAGACAAACCAATTCAAAAAGTGATAGTTTTATTGTCCCTTAGGACATTAGCCAGATTGTATTTAATTTATCAGGCTTTCATCTTTGGCAATCTCCTTTGAACAGCATTATCATCCTGCCAGTCCCTCTACTGAGTTAAACAGAACTTTTGCTATCTGCTACAGTATTATGTATTTGGATAAGAATTATGTATTTAACATACAAAATTTTGTTTTGACACAATAAAACAAAAGATCATTTGATTCTTCTCTGGAACACAGAAAAGCACAAACTTGAATCATTGGTGTGGCTTAGGCTAATTTTTCAAATATTGTTAATAAAATTCATGTAGGGAATTTCACAGAGCCAAGAATTCTCTCTTTTAGGCCTACATATTCAGCATCTCCAAGGGAAGAGGCCTGTTATTCTGTGTTTTGTTTGGTTCTGTTTTTTAATACTTACTAGAGGATATTTTTTCACTGCTTTTTAGAGAGAGTGGACTGTAGGGAAAGGGAGAGGGAGAGGAAGATGTCCTTGCCAGCAGCCTTGCCTCTGTGCCTGAGCTGCAGAAGAAACACCTTTTCTGACAGTTCATTGGCTAAGCTCCCCTTATGCTACTCACAGTGTTCTTGGTAATTTGTCTAATAAGAATCCAAGAAAGTGATCTAGGGTTTTTCCACCTCACTCCTGGAAGAAAAAATGAAGGTCCACTGCTGGAGGGCCTATGAAATGTCATATCCTGCCCTGGTCAGTTTGCCTCAGTGGATAGAGCCTTGGCCTGTGGACCACAGGGTCCAGAAACAATTCTGATCAAGGGCATGGACCTAGGTTGCAGGCTCCGCGATGGCTGAGGCTCAGGTCAGGGCTCATGCAGGAGGTAGCCAATAGCAGTATCCTTCTCACATTGATATTTCTCTCTGTCTTTCCTTCTCTCTTCCACACTCTCTAAAAATCAATGGAAAAAATATCCTCAGGTGAGGAAAGAAAGAAAGAAAGAAATGTCATATCCTATGAAAGGGACATTTTGAAAATACTTAAAGAAAGTTGTCATTTTTTCGTGGTGAAGGGACTGGAGTCTGTGATGATAAAAACACCTTGGTGGCTGTGGTGGTTGATAGTGGAAGCAGCATTGGGGTGATGGGGGCGGCACCTTCCCCTGATCAGCCAGGTTGCCTCCTGCAGAGGGAGGCCTACTGACCTCTTAGGCCCATGGGGATCGGGCCTAAGCCATCAGTAGGACACCGCTTGAGGGCTCCTAGACTGTGAGAGGGGGTAAGGGTGGGGTGAGGGATCGCCCCCCCACTAATGCATGAATTTCATGCATTGGACCTCTAGTGTTAAATAATAGTGGCGAGTGGCGAGAGTGGGTATCTTTGTCTTGTTCTTGATTTTAGAGGAAAAACTTTTAGTTTTTCACCATTGAGTATGATATTGCCTGAGCGTTTGTCATATATAGCGTTTATTATGTTAAGTAAATTCTTCCATTCCTATTTTATTGGGTGTCTTAATCATAAATGAATATTGTATCTTATCAAATGTTTTTTCTGCACTTATTGATAAGATCATATGATTTTTTCCCTTTCTTTTGTTAATGTGCTATATTACACTGATAATTTTGTATATGTTGAACCATCCTTATGCCCCTGGAATGAACACCACTTGATTGTGATATGTTAATTATTATTATTATTATTATTATTATTATTATTAAAATTTTTAATTAACATTTTAGAGAGAGGAAAGCAAAGGGAGAGAAAGAGAAACATTGATTGGCTGCCTTTTGCACACCCCCACCACCAGGGATCAAGCCTACAACCCAGACATGTGCCCTGAAAGGCAATCAACTCAGTGATCTCCTGATTCATTGGGTTGATGCTCAACCACTAGCCACATGATCTTGCATAATGCTTTATTTTTAATGTATTTTTGTATTTGATTTGTTGGTATCTTGTATGGGACTTTGCATCTGTATTAATCAGAGACATTGGTCTATAGTTTTTTGTTGTGTGTGTGTCTGCTATCCTTGCCAGGTTTTGGTACTAGGGTTATGTTGGCCTCATAAAATGTATTACAAGATGTTGCCTCTTCAATTTTTTGGAAGAGTTTGAGAATAGGTATTAAATCTTCTTTGATTGTTTGGTATAATTCACTAGTGAAGCCATCTGGTCCTGGACTTTTATGTTTTGAAAGTTTTCTGATGGCCGTTTCAATTTCTTCAGTGTTGATTGGTCAATTTAGATTTTCAGTATAGGAAGGTTATATAATTTTATGAACTTATCTACTTTTTCTATGTTATTGAATTTACTAACATATAGTTTTCATAGTATTCTAGTGTGAACCTCTGTAAATCTGTGATGTCTGTGGTTACATTTCCCCTTTCATTTCTGATTTTATTTATATGAGTTATTTTCTCTCTATTTCTCAGTGAATCTAGCTAGCAGTTTGTCAATTTTATTCATCTTTGTTGTATTAATTTTTATATAGTCATTTTGTACTCTTTCATTTAATGCTGTCCTAATTTTTATTATTTCCTTATTCTGCTGATTTTGGGTTACTTTTGTTCTTTTTCTCAATGTTTAATATAAAATGTTAGGTTATTTTATTATTTTTTTAATCCTCACTTGAGGCTATGTTTTTTATTGATTCTAGGGAAAGAGGAGGAAAAGTGGAGAGAGAGAGAGAGAGAGAGAGAGAGAGAGAGAGAGAGAGAGAGAGAG